>VUQI01018823.1:0-12465 GCA_015106735.1 Paratilapia polleni | reverse complement strand
AACACATTACTAATGTTTTAACTTAGGAAGTGTTCAGAAATCTATATTTGGTGGAATAACCCTGATTTGCAATCACAGCTTTCATGCGTCTTGGCATGCTCTCCACCAGTCTTTCATGTTGCTGTTGGGTGACTTTATGCCATTCCTGGTGCAAGAATTCAAGCAGCTCAGCTTTGTTTGATAGCTTGTGACCATCCATCTTCCTCTTGATCACATTCCAGAGGTTTACAATGGGGTTCAGGTCTGGAGATTGGGCTGGCCATGACAAGGTCTTGATCTGGTGGTCCTTCATCCACACCTTGATCGACCTAGCTGTGTGGCATGGAGCATTGTCCTGCTGGAAAAACCAATCCTCAGAGTTGGGGAACATTGTCAGAGCAGAAGGCAGCCTGTATATATATATATATATATATATATAAAGAAAGCACCAGATTGTTGATTTTGACACTCCTGAAGTTTTTGCTATCTCTCTCTTTTTTCAGCCTAATCATAGCCTCCTTCACTTGCATCAACATTTCTACGGACCTGAGAATTCCGGTGAAAACCAAATGCTACCAAATGCAACACTTGGAATCAACTCCTTTATCTTCCTAATTTCTCATGGATTAATGAGGGAACAGGCCTCACCTAGCCATGGAACTGCTTGTCAGTCAGTTTTACTTACAATTACAATTACTTTTGAGCACCTGACTTTAGCGGGAATGCTCAGAAAGCAGAAAAGAGCAGAGGAGCAGTAAACAGTAATTAAATTAAGAATTAACTCATCAACCGTGTCCAGAGCTTCAGTCAACAGAGTAACAAAAGCCTGTGTGCATCTGTGTGTGACTGCGGTTTATTGAGGGAAGTGAATCTGTTGTCCCCTTACTTTATTCAGACAAGTGTGCAGATAAGCTGCAGCTGCAGCTGCAGTGAAGTAGCTCCTGCAGAAGGAGATAGCTGAGATAAACAGTGACTTTTTAAATACCCATAAACTGTAACAGCCCTACCCACGGCACATATGTGAATGCGAAAAGTTTGCACAAATACAAATGTGTAAATGCGAAAACAGCAGCATGCAAATCAGTTCCTCTGCTGAGCTCAGGCCGACGTGTAAAGTGATGCGAGGCTGCACAGAGGCCTCTCTGGCCTCCCTTTCCTTCATACTGGGTTTCACTGAAACTGTTAGAGGACGCACCAATGACACAATGACATGATTGTCAAAATACTCTCTATCTATTGTCACATTACTGGTTTACAAGCACCACGATATGGAGCAATGAATCATAGAAACATCAGTCATCAAGAGTTACACCAGATGTGTTTATCCTGGAAGAATGCAACGTCTATGTCACACCCTGTAATAAAGTTAACTCATAATAATCATTCATTTCCTGACTGGCACTGTGAAGGTTACTGGTATTTCTCAAGGAAAGAAAGAGTTCATTAACATTTGGTGAAATGTTGGGCCAGAGACAAAGCAACAAAGGACTTGTTTTTGTTGTGGGTCTTTAAAATATTTTCTAAACTACAGCATCTAAACTACTGAAACAAATCTGCTACAACTATGTACTATTTAGTTGCCTTATAGACTTCTAATTAACAGATAACTGTTCAGTGGGTTTAAGTGTAAAGAGACATATTTCAACCAGTTTATGTGGGTGGGATGTTATCATACTTTCACAGCTATGTTAGGGCTATTTATGGTCCCAAAAAAAGCCCATACTGGGCTACATTTGGACAAACTATAACAAACTAAATAAACAGTTTTCACAATTTTTGAGCTAAATAAAGGTCCAGATTTATCCCATTGATGTCTGGTGCTTGATGGGTAATCACCCAGCTATTTTTTAGATTAATCAATTAATTAAAAGCAAGAAAACAGCAAAGAATTGTCACTGAGGGTTTCCTGTAGCCCAGCGTTAAATCTTTAAGTCTCATTTTCTTTGACCAAAAGTCCCAAAAGTTTAGTTTACTCTCACAGAAATCAACCAGAAAATACGCACATCTAAGAAGCCGCAACTAATCTTTTTCCATTGTCAGCTTTCGTCCTGTGCTACTGTACCGTACAAACCAAAAAAAAAAAAAAAAAAAAAATTTGCATCTGGACTCATCTGGATGGTATCTTAAATATGTCATCTTAAATCATGCTTTCATCCAGTAAAAGGTATCAAAGATCTGACAGATTGCAAAGTCACTGAGAAGGTGTTCTTATAAAATGTTTTAAAAAGTCCTCGGTGTTTATTGTGCAGTTTGGGAATTTACTGGCCTCAAACACCTGTAAGATATAGAGAGATTTTTGAGGCTATACCCCCCAGCCAGAGCTCACTTCTTGGCAGGGTACATCGCCATGGTAACTTATGCTGCAGACCTAACCTGCTCCGAAACAGCTTATGTTCAAAATTAGAGATCAACAGGTATGAAATCACCGCCTACTGACTAATCGTTTATCTGGAAATAGTATCATGGTTCCTGAAAGATCCCTCAGACCTCTGTGCGCGAACAGTAATAACGTCTAAAGTCTTTGTCTTTCCCCGATGAGCATCTGTAAAATGTACAGATTCTTAGAAGCAACTTATTCCCTGATTTTTCCCTGTTACTGAATACTGGAATACGCAGCAATCTGTCAGATTCTCGTGCATCTTAATGATAGAGCTGTAACACTAATAAGTCTGTTCTGTATTTTTGTCTGCATTTTTGCTAGATTTCCTTCCCGGCTTCAAATAGGCAGAACTTTATTAATATAGTAGGTGTTTTCCTGTCTTGCTGAACAATCTGATGATTATGCTTATGCACTCATACAGCGCTTTCCCTCTGAAACACGCTCACACCACTGTTTTCTTATAGTTTTATCTTCATTTGTAAAACCAGTCACTCCACGGATAAGTGGACTTATCCATGTCTCTCATTAGTCAGATCCTGCCAACACCACCTCTTCCACGTGAACGCACTCATGGCTAGATTGGCAAACCCTGGATTATCTTCTGAAGCTGGTAACTACCTTTGTGTGACCGCTTAACCTGAATCATGATGTCACGCTAAGTGAAGCCAAACAGTGGAACGATATCCTGGGTATGTTGAACTTGCTTCACAGTGCAGGCCACAGGTGCAGTGTATGGTGGTTATGTGTTAATGCTTTAGGTTTGTGGCTTCCCTGATATTTTTAGAGTTTTAAAGTTCACAATCTGAAAAAAGCAGTAAAGTTCGAGATATGTCAGCTCAGGTTTTTGTTCGTTATGTGTGATGGTTTATTCTCACATCCTGAACATTTGCATGATCCCCCACATGTCCAGTCAGCGTTTGTTCAGCGGTTGCTGCTGCTGCTCGTTTTCAACCACAGAAGCAAAAGTGGGAAAAAAAAAAAAAAGAAAAGAAAAACGACCCAGCAGCAGCAGCAGCAGCTCTGTCGTCAACACATTTGTACCCATGTTGCTCAACTGAGCCAATAACAGAGTGTGTGTGTTTGTGCGTGTGCGTCCTCTGGGACCAGCATTAGAATAAAGCATGAATAATTTCTTTAGAGTGATGGAGCAGCTGTAGCCCTTTCACATGAAAATGAGCATCGCCCACACCCTGAAATACACAGAGTACATTGACTTTCTCCCCCTCGCGCTCAGCCTTGTCGCTCTCATTTACTGCTCGCTACATTCGAGCTCAACTGCGGCTCGAAAACTGCAAACACCGTGACCTCTCTGCGGCCTTGCATCACAAAAATCTGAAAAACAAGCTGACATATTCATATATGAATCTTTTTCTGACATTTGTTGCAAATTTAGTGGAATATGCCTCTAAAAGCAACAACTGAACTACCCTAAAGATGAATGTATGAAGAGCCAGACTAAAGAGTCACTGAAATACAAGAAGAAGATCCAGTGTTCACAAAACTGCTGCAGACAGTGAGGGGTGGTATTAAAGGAGAGTCAAAGCCTCACTCAGTGTTTGTGTGTGAAACTGCTTCTGGCTCCAGTTAGCATCACTTCCTTCTGTTGTTTCAGGAAGTGTCTTAAAACAGTGTGGCCGACAGCAGCAACCTTCAGTCAGGCAAACAATATTCCATATTATAATGTTTCCCTACCCTTTAAATTAAAACCTGGTCACACTTAAGAGCTGATACACTAGTTTACCTAGACTCAACTCTAATTACTTTAACCCTATCCTATTAAGAGTCTCACTTTTTTTTTAGTTTTTGAAATGTGTTCCAGGTTTTGGCAATAAGGGGACAAACAAATAAATATTCCCACTGACACACATCTACAACTACTTGCATTTTTCCCCTGAAGGTCCTTCTGTTAGGTTAGGTTCGGAGTTCGATTACTTGGACTTCGCAGAGTAAAGCTTGATTTGTTTAAACCAACCTTCCATGCAGCTCTTCAAGGGGATTGCACAAAATTAGCTCAGTCCTTACAAAGATAGAAGTAAAGCACCACACACCCACACAAATCACTCAGTTCCCCAGAGAAACTCGGCAGCCGCCTCACACAGAACAACTGAGGTGATGTCACATGTATTTCAACAGGTACAAAACCCCTGGCTAGACAGTTTTAGAGAAAAAATGAGATACTGGCTTGACACCAGGGGAATATTTACTTATGTGTCCATGAATAAAGTCAAATTACGTTAACTAAATTGTGGACTGGTTAATTAAAATGCAAGTGAAACTTCACTAAACAGCTGCAATGCAAACAATCAAAATAGAAATGACAAGAAAGGAAAAGCCTGAGGATAACTTTTCCAGCATAAATCCCTAAAACCAAGAATGAGCATCGCTCCCACACTTCAAATAAATGTGCAAAGAGTTACTGAGGATGGAAGGACTTTCAAACACTAGCCAAGTCAAGCCATGTAGAGGCCTTTGCCTAGGCAGTCATGACGCAAGGGAGCCAAAAGGTAAAGAAAACAAATGGCTTTAGCTTTTGAAGAGATGTAATGAAAGCAGAAGCAAGCTAGCAGCGTCAACTCAGGAGTCTCTTTGATAGAAAATGTAACCACCAGTTCCTGCAATATAAAGGAAGTAATCACTGAAGACTTGCTGACGAGGAACAGAAGCCTTAAGTCACCAAACACAACACAGGACTCTTAAAACATAAAAAGAGTACAAGAAAACACTGTCTATGTAACAGCCGCCACTCTGTAACCACTGTGGTCACACCTTGGGACATTTAGTTAGGCGGGTATTTTGAAGCTCCTGTAGAGAAGTATGAGAAGAATATCTTTAATTTCAGTGGTTACCAGGACATTAAAAAAGAAATGCATGATTAAAAACAAAAAGCTCAACAAGTTTGCTGACTTTTTTGCAACCAGAGTCACCGCACCCCATGGTGGATGCCCACTCATGGCTGAAAAAGGAGGTGCACATGATTTCAGAAATAGATTATTAAATAATACTGTTCTCTGCAAAGTACTTTGTGACATGTAAGTAATGGAGCAGTAACATCACCTGCCTCTCCAGTAAGTCTCTCCTCCTGTGTATGAACTCCGACTCCACCACCTTGGACAGCAGCTGCTGACGCTGGCCCTCGCCCTGCTCTACAGCCTTACCAAGCTCAGCGTAGCTCCACATGAACCAGTTCACCCGCTCGCAACACATCTCCAGAGCAAAAGGAGGACTTTTGTTGCCAGCTGCAGTCCAAGACGATGGATTTGGAGTCTGTCCAGCGAAAGACTTGCTGGAGAAGCAGCTGTACAATTAGACCCTGACAGACATATCGGCCGATATTAGCTATTTGCAGATATATCGGCACTGGCATTTATAACTGCCGATAAATGAAAAATTTAAAAAGAAGAGACAGGAGAAACACCCTTCAACCACATTACGAGCGTTGACATTGCATAGTTTGTCCACCAGAGGGCACTCTGCAACTACCTGGTTGGCAAAACGTGTTGCCACAAACACAACAACAACCAGCTGATCCGAGCAGAGTCGGGCAATCCACGACCTGTTGTGACAATAAAACAAGATTATTTTTAAACAGCATTTGTCACATTATTAAGGACTCATGAATAACTACACATAACAAATATTTGGGCAATCTGTTTATGTTTTCACTCGAAAAAAAAAATAATAATAATATGCCGATACATTCGATTTTAAAATCACCAAATATCAGTGTTGGTATCGGTCTTATATCAGTCAGGCTCTATGTACAATATCAAAGATGGCCCCAGTAGAAATCCATCTACCTGGTAGGGGAATGAGTCAGGACGGGCCTGGTTGAGAGCAACTGAACTTTCAAAACAAGAGTGAGGGGACTGCCAACTAGTAGATCAATTCCAGGTGGCATCTCTCAGCTGGATGAAAAAATAATAGTGACAAAGCTTTTCTGTTGATTGCTGCTGATTGGCTCTTTGGGGGGAGGGGCAGTACAATAGATTTGAGTGCCATGTCTCTCTTATTACATCTCTAATGTAGCCCTGCAGCTAACAGTTTAATATGTGGGCTGCCGGTGCAAAGAGACACAGAAAAAGAGAGAATTAAACTAAATTAAAGGCGTAATGAAGAAGATATCTACCACCCACCATGTCCAGTCTAAAAACAAAAGTCACCAGCAATCATCCACAAACAAGCATGGGCAGTCATAAAAGGAACATGCAGGGAAAAAAGCGTGTCAGCGCTAATTGAAACTTAATGTCTACAAAGATCTTAATGCTATTCTCCAGTTCCTGTCATTTCTACCTGTAAATGAATGAGTCAAACAAAATTATTTCTACAGACCATGTATACAGGTGTACCGTTACTGCCAGAACATAATCCTCTTTCTGTTGTTCTTTCAGAGGATGCTGGCAGAGACTCGGACCAAAAACTCAAACTTAAACTGTCCCTTTTAGGCGGTCTGGGTCTAATCTGATTGTGGCTTAAAATAAAAGCAGAACAACTGCTTTTTTAGGATAGCAGATGTTTAGAATGAATTGAGAGACTAAACCGCCACTAAATCCCTCATCTGACCATGAACCATCAAGGAAGTGATGCGATCTGTCTAAATCATTTGCTAACCGTTTCCATAAACTGTTTGGGTCAGTGACACCTTTTTTCATCCCGTTTCCACCCATTACTCTTTATCTATTCACTTAGTTTGCTTATAATGACACAGTGAGACCACAAGCCAAGTTTGAGCCACAAAAGCGAGCGTTATCTAGCGTAAAACCTTAATGTGGTGAAGCAGACTTCTGAAGCAACTCCAATTATTAGAAAAAAAAACAACTTTTCCATGGCTCTAACTGTGCAGCCTGACACTTAAACTCTTGGCTTTATTTCATGGTATTGTCGCTTGATTTAAAGTGAAACACTTTTGTGCTACTACGTGTGCTGCAAAAATGATTTTTGCTCATTGTGGTGAAGGGAGGAACCGCTGCTAAACAGATCGACCGGAAATCATCTGGTCCGGGGTGAAGTAAGTCACAATGAATGAATCATCACAAGGAGACAAACCCCCCCCCCAAAAAAAACAATGAGCCAACTCAATGAAGGCAGTAAGATGGAGTATTAGAGACACTGTAGGTAAAAAAATATAACACTAATTAAGGGGCTGGATGTAGGAGGTAAAAAGTAGTAGTCACTAAAGAAGGATATGCCTACGTCCTGACTGACAAATTGCTATAAATTGGACATGAAGTGTCTCTTGATATCTCAGTCAGACTGAACCCTTACTCATCAGCTCCAGTTTTAAAACGCCAAAGTGGCGATGACCAAAATGCTCGCCTCGGTGTCTTCTATACACAGTTCACTGTCAACCCTTAAGGCCGAGATTTCACCCCCTTGCAGACACACATGTGGAAAACTCTGACCACCACATTTCATTAAACTACCTCCTTGTCTGCTTCCAAGGGGCTTTTCATATGCACACTAGACTTGCATCTGCAGGATGACTCTTTGGTCTAAAGTCTGGGCAGTTTTCTTCCACGTATCATCTTTGTCCCTGCTCATTTGAAGTCACGATGTCAGTGTAACACATTTACCTTTATTCCTCTCACATCCTCCAGGTTTATATCCTCCTTCTCTCCCTGCCTGCCTGCAAAAGTTTGTCTCCACACTGCACGAGGACTATAAAGTGATGAAAACCACAGTAAAGTCCTTTTAACTAGGACTGGATTTGTGCTACAGCTGTGGCTGTAGCTGTTAAACCACCATTTATCTTTAAGCAATCGTTCTCTCCTTCAAGGGCTGCTACAGTCCAGCAACCTGATAAGTGATTAGCATGTAGCATGATGGTGCATTTAATCCTAAACGCCTCAAACACACATCAGTTCTCGAGACATAAACCCAGGCTCTCGAAGCTGTGTTCGACTGTTTGAGGGTGAAAACGGCGGCTGAACAGACGGTGGCCTGCATCTACGCACATACCCGTCGCCCGCTCTGTCTGCTGACGATGGATGTAAACAAACTCACGCTGCAGACGGCATCACGAAGCAGAGAGACTGCAGCTGCCGCCAGCCCTCGCCCTCTCCTC
The DNA here is from genome assembly GCA_015106735.1 of Paratilapia polleni. Classification (NCBI taxonomy): domain Eukaryota; kingdom Metazoa; phylum Chordata; class Actinopteri; order Cichliformes; family Cichlidae; genus Paratilapia; species Paratilapia polleni. The sequence continues at coordinate 4,045 of VUQI01018823.1, read as the reverse complement.
TTCCTCAGCCTTTATTTTTTCCGACAGCTCGCTGCTTCCCAAATGCTCGAGCCAATTAACTCTTTCTCTGCCAGGAAAAAAGCAGCATCATCTCCTCGTGAGGTCACCGCATGGATAAAACAATTCAAACTGCACCTCTTCAAAACGGTTTCTCTGTAAACTGAATACTATGAAAGCTGGATTAAGCTACATCAGAGGATGAACCAACAGACAGAGGATAAATCAATGCCTGGTATAAAATAAATAAGGATTATTTTGAACTGTGAATCATGCAAAGCTGCTCTAGTAGAGTCCAAGAATAAAAATATGAAGCTGGAAATAAGAAGAATAGATCCATTTTAACATTAATGAAACAACAGGAGGTCTGACAGCAAGATTCTCACAGTACGTCATTTATTTTCTTATGATGTATAAATTGAAAACATCACTTCATGATCCTAACTCTAGCCCTATATTTGGGCCACACTCATTCCATCTACACTCACTGGCCATTTGATTAGGTACACCTGTTCAACTGCTCGTTAACACAAATATCTAATCAGCCGATCACAAGGCATCAACTAAATGCATTTAGGCTTGTAAACATGGTCAAGACAACCTGCTCAAGTTCAAACTGAGCATCAGAATGGGGAAGAAAGGTGATTTAAGTGACTTTGAATGTGACGTGGTTGTTGGTGCCAGATGGGCTGGTCTGAGTATTTCAAAAACTGCTGATCTTCTGGGATTTTCCCACACAGCCATCTCTAGGGTTTACAGAGAATGGTCTGAAAAAGAGAAAATATCCAGTGAGCAGCAGTTCTCTGGGTGAAAATGAAAATTGTTGATGTCAGAAGTCAGAGGAGAATGACCAGACTGCTTTGAGCTGATAGGAAGGGAACAGTTACTCAAATAACCACCAAGGTATGGAGAAGAGCATCTCTGAATGCACAGCACGTTGAACCTTGAAGCAGATGGGCTATGGAAGCAGAAGACCACACCGGGTGGCTCCTGTCATATAAGAACAGGAAACTGAAGCTAGAATTTGCACAGCCTCACCAACATTGGACAACAAAAGACTGGAAAAACGTTGCCTGGTCTGATGAGTCTCAATTTCTGCCTTGTATCAACAGTTCAGGCAGGTGGTGGTGTAATGATGTGGTGGAACGGGAGATTCACATCATGGATGCGCAGCTAACAAATCTGCAGCAACTGTGTGATGCTATCATGTCAATATGGACCAAAATCTCTGAGGAATATTTCCAGCATTTTGTTGAATCTGTGCCATGAAGAATTAAAGCAGCGCTGAAGGCAAAAGGGGGTCCAACCCTGATACTAGCAAGATGTACCTAAAGTGTCCATGAGTGTATTTATATGTTACAAATGTCTCTATTTCAAAAATATGATTTAACTTTAAATAAATGTCAAAATGGAGATGAATTTGTTGTATTTCACATTCAGAATTGAAATGTAAATCAGTTAAAAAAATAAAAATAAAAACGTTACAGAGGAGTCGTATGTTGAGCAGCACTGAATCTTACTGCGGGGGATATTTTTTGCAGTGTTGAACAGGCTCGTAAGCAGAGGACGGCGGGGAAACAAATCACGTTTTCTGCCACGCTCCATGTGGTGGTCCCGGCTTTGGCAGTGCACACCCACACACGGAGGTTTCACTCTTGTTTTTGATGCTTCTCCCCCTGTGCTCATCAATTATTAAAGGGACGCTGCATGAGAGCATCAGCAGACCAGAGTGTCTATGTACAGTCAGTCAGTCAGTCAGGCAGAGCACCTCAGCTGTGAGCATCTGTGCATGAAAAGGCATCAAAGACACTCCTTCTCAGGGCATTTACATATCGGCTCACAGTTTACACAGAGTGAAGATGTTGAGAGATGTTATGCAACTTAATAGCCTGAAGCAAAGAGACTCCAGTGTTTATAATTAAATATAAAAGATGCCAAATTAGATGCAGAGAAAACTAAAAATTAAAAATGACATGGGATAATCAAATGTGAATACCATCTGCTTTACTTACTTTACTGTGATAAATCTTTAATTATCTTTTGGTTTCCGATGTGTGGTTGGGACTAAATTAGACAAGAAGATGTCTGTGGGTTATTTGCTGACAGAAACCAAAAACCAAATTTGACAAACTGCTAGATTAATTGCGGAAGAAAATAATGCATTTAACTTAATTCTATGTTAATGGCTACATTGTAAAGTTCAAAGTAATTACACTAAATATATAGTATAAACTTAATTTTCTTAAGAAAATTCTACTAACTTGGACCAAAATTTACAAACTGGAATTAATGTTTTAGTGTGTATGACCCAAAATGAGCAACTGAGCCCATAAACTTATCAGGAAAGTGTTTACTGAGGTCAGAGCAGAAGGATGCTTCCTATAGACTTTTATAGGACCAGAAGTCTTTTTGCAACCACAGGTATTGCCCCAGCCTGTGGCTGTTAGATAGGATGCAGGTTTAAGGCACTTCCCACCTTCAAGTTTTGGTCCTGGAAGCTACGTCCATTTTTATCCTGTCTATGGTGACAACGAGCTGATCTATTCAGTTCAGCTCAGTTGTTCAACGTTTACTTCGCTACACGACAGCAGCAGCTAGTGGCTAATGTAGCATGGAAGAAGCTAACAGTAAAGCGGTAGCAATATTTCACTTTACCTACACCAACAATTTTTCTTTGTATGTTCGTGTAAGTTTTTTTTTTTACTTAACTACAAACTAGAGGTGGGAATCACCAAAGACCCCACAATATATTATCACGATACTTAACTCATGATACCATCTTGCTGCCATTTCAAACATTTTGTGATATGCTGACTACTGCAATAACATACAATTAAATTTATTACCTTTATTCAACTGCAAATCATGTTCCCAAAGGTTAACATTGTCAATATGTGTTTTATCTAATAAGATAAATTTGTCAGTCTGTTCCTCACTTCAGTCCTTTTTATTGCTACAATATGCAATTGTCAAGCAGACTACAGTGCTATTAAAACCTGTCATAAATGTTGCACGCGCCTGATAAACTGAACTGTTTGTATTACAGTCTAGTCCAACTTAAATGAATTTAAAACTGTGTGGACTCCTGTAGTATTATTGGCATTTCAGACATGAGACAACAGTCGACAATTCTCTGTGAGAAAATGTACCAAAGTCTTGAGTCGCCCCTCATTTCTTTATATTTTGCTAGGAAAATGGGAAATAGGTGCAGCAATTTATTGAAATGTGTAAACATACATAGAAATACAGTAAAACAGCATTTGTACAATTTTAATGAGCTTGAAAGTCAATATTTGGTACGACCACCTTTATTCTTCAACACAGCCTGAACTCTCTTAGGCAGCTTTCTTGTAATTTCTTTAAGTAGTCTTCAGGAATAGTTCTCCAGGCTTCTTGAAGGACATTCAAAGCTCTTCTTTGGATCTTGGCTGCCTTTTGTTCTGTTCTCTGTCAGATGATCCCACACTGCTTCAATAATGTTGAGGGCCGGGCTCTGGGGAGACCAATCCATGACTGATAGTGTTCCACTGTGTGTTTTTCTATCCAGGTATGCTTTTACTGCATTGACAGTGTGTTTGGGATCATTGTCATACTGAAAAATTAAGTCTTTGCCAATCGGACACTTTCTAAATGGTACTGCATGGTGGATCAAAATCTAAAAGTACTTTTCTGTGTTCATAATTCCATCAATTTTGACAAGATCTCCAACACCACTGGCTGAAATGCAGCCCCAAACCAAGACAGAGCCTCCACCCTGTTTTACAGATGGCTGTAGACACTCACTGTTGTACCTCTCTCCTGATCGTCTCTGTACATACTGACAACCATTTGAACCAAAAATTTCAAATTTGGTTTCATCATTATATAAGACCTGTTGCCACTGATTTTCAGTCCAGTTCTTGCGTAATTTGGCATACCTCAGCCTTTTCTCCCTGTTTCCCTTCCTTAAGAATGGCTTCTTGACAGCCACCCTTCCACTGAGACCATTTCTGATGAGGCTTCAGTGAACAGTAGATGGATTGACTGAAGGTCCAGATGCATCTCTGAG
>VUQI01018816.1:5700-16073 GCA_015106735.1 Paratilapia polleni | reverse complement strand
GCGGCTGGAGGGCTGGGGGAGCGGCAGGTTAGTGGCCCCCCCAGCCGTGGAGGCAGAGGAGGCAGCAGGCGGAGGCGTGGAGTGCAAGGGGGTTTGGGAGGAGGCTAGCTGTGGGCCCAGCGAGGGGCCAAGTGCATTCATGGGGAGGTTAGCACTCTGCTGCTGCTGCTGGAGAGAAGGACACACAAAGAGCAGGCAAAGACACACACACACACACACAAGATAAGCAGACAAACATACAGTCATAAGGTCAAACGGACAAACCACACACAATTTGGGGTTTAGAGAGCACCTTGTGATTGGTAAAAGAACAATTTAAGAGCAATTAGTGTGTAGTATGAATGGTTAAAGTAATTTGAGTTAAGTTCCTCAGCAACTAGTTGGAATTAGCATGACTGAACAACTCTACAAGTGGTAGCATTACTGAATACAGCCAAACCAAATCCATTATGCAGATTAGCTTACTACAGCTCCACCCCCCTCTTCATGTCTCACCTGGGTGACAGCAGCCTGTGCCTGTGGCTGTGGCTGACCCATGCCTGGCACCACAGGGACATTCATCGCACTCGTCGCAGCAACTGCAGCAGATCCTGGAGGAAACTGGTTCTGAGGCAAAAACTGCCCCTGGTTGGCTGTCTGACCCACCATGTTTCCTCCGCTGTGCCCTGCCATCATGCCCTGGGCCTGGGGCATCCTAGAGGGAGACATTCCCATCTACACGGCAGGAAAGAAGATATTACTAGGTGCAGAGTAACAGGAGTTTCCACTAAACACAAATGAAACTATCACATTACTAATATTCAAGCTGCAATAAAATGAAAGAATGGTGGACAATGAATTTCTTGCATCTACAACAGGGCTTTTTAAAGAGTATGGGTGTATATGTACATGAGGCAGGTGGTGCTGAAACAGGTTTTTATGCATTTGTCAACTGGCAGCTTCCCTGCTCCTTCACAGATGTCCTGACCATTACAGGAGGGCTGTAGTGATTATAAGAGTAATCAAGTTATTATGAAAAGACTTTAAGTGTCCTTGTTTCATGTTTGTTTTATTGATTTGCTGACTAATGGCTAATAATTCATTTATTTAAGCCGAGAGTCCAAAATCTAAATAATTTGTGTGGTGCTGTGAAAATCACCCAGAAAAAATGTATAGGTTCAAAGCAGTAACTTGACATTTTTAAAGGCTTATACCATTCATTACTAACAAGGCTGACAACTAATTAAGAAAAAATAAAATGCACATTACTGCGGCCTGTCAACCAATTTATCAGGGTAAATATTAGCTGTAGTACAGAAATGTAAACTATTTGTGTTGTAGGATCAGTGATACTATGGCCGTGTCTCCATCAAAGAGCAATGAGGTGGTTAGGTTGTTTAATAATTTCCCAATGAATACAATTCTTCAAAAATAAAAATAAAATAAATAACTTTAGTGTGGAAAAATGTTATCTTCTCTTATCAGCTATGAAAATCCAGTATGAGTCTGATTCCAGCCTGTGCTCAACAGCTACCAAATTGGTTGGACTTCTGAGTATTTCAATACTGAATTGCACACGTTCACAGTAGTGAAAACTACCGACACAAATGTTGAGAGGCCACATGAAACTGCCTCAACTAAAAACGTATGGAAATATTTTGAAAAAAAGAAAAAAGAAAGCTCAGTATTTCAATTGGACTCTTTCATAAAATATATTCTGTTCAGTTCTGTTCTTTAAAAAGATTATAAATACTGGGATCCTGCACTTGGGTCACCAAGGCCCTAACCAGCACAAACTAAGCAAAGGTCTTTCTTTTCTTTACAACTTTACATCTCCACCTGGTGCAGGGACTCTGCCATCTTAAAACCACTTACTTCCAAATGACTCTTGACCAAGTAACTACATTATTTATACACCTAAGGAAGCTTGTGCATTCATCAAGAGTGTGTACCTGGGAGTCGGCTTATGTTACACATCTGGCCTATGTGTGGATGTGATTTGTGTGGCCCCTGTACCCTCCTTACCGCTGGGACTGAGCTCATGTTCATCTGCTGTGGGTTCATAGGCGAGGCAGCTCGGGCTCCCATTGGTGATTGAGACATCTGGGTATTGGGTAGAGCCATGTGGTTGAACTGGTTGATTCCTGTACAGAGAGGTGAATCAGACACTTTAGAAATGGACACACAGCAAGATAAGAGTAGCAGAACCCAAGGCCAAGATGGTGGAGAAGGGCTTTTCTCGATTTACCTCAATTTAGAAGCTTAAAGATCACAAGGATGTTAAACCAGTGTAATTAGCTGCAGTACTTGCACAAAAGAAAGCGGATGGCATCTCAACTCATGACCTTTTGCCTTCCATAGTAATTCAAGTGTATTCACATATTTTCTTTATTTACAGTCTAGTTATTTAGTTTTGCATCTCTAATCCTAATTATCCTTTTGGTTTCTCTTTATCGACTCATCTGCAACATTTTTTCCCCCTACAACTTTCTCATTATTCTTCTTGTCTCTATTGTCGAAAGTTCATTATTTCCTGTAGCATAAATTTTATGCAGTGTCCTAAGAATGTCTGGCTATATCGTCTGTTCTGCCTACCAGTTGCTTCATTCGACTTTTTATGTAGTCTGAAAATACCATATAAATATGTACCTTGTGAAACCTGCATGCGATTCCTGATCTGATTTTGCATGTTGGGAAGAGAAACAGGTCCATCTGGAGAAAAAAAACCAAAACAAATTAATTAAAAACCTCTGATGACAATGCAGCTCATATATCCATTATCAATTTTAGACTAGGGAAAAAAACAACAACAACAAAGCTTTTGAAAGTGTTTAGAGCTACAGAGGCTAAATATCTGACAGGGCAATATGAATAAAACCTCTTGCCATACGAATTTAACTAAAGTTAGAATTTATGACTCTGCCATAAACCTTTTAAATTGAGACAGATTGTACAGGTGTACCACTTAAGTGGCTGCTGGGTGTACCCCATGGTATTTTATATAAACCTAACTGGGTTATAAATCAATTTGAAAACAATGAGATTTTACACAAAATACTTTCATATAATCTTACACTCACTCTGTGGCCGTGGGCCCAAGGCATTGGCCTGGGCTAGTACAGGTTGCTGGGTTCCCTGGGCAGCCATAGGTGCCTGGTTGATGATCTGCTTCTGTAGCCTTGAACGCCTCTTCTCCTCCAATTCCTTTTGGATTTTGTATATTTTCTCAGCCAAGAAGTGATAGTACTCATCCTGAAAGGAAGAAGGTTGGGGGTGATGAAAGGGAATATTAAAGATGATGGAAAAAAAATATGCATATTCTGTGAAATTTGGAGCTAAGGTATAAGGCTTGTTTGATCTTGAATGATTCAAGTTGAGCAATTCAAGTCAGTCCCTAGTTGATGTGGTTTTTCAGGATACTTACCCGGCTGTTAGCTGACTCATACATGTCACCTTCCACCTTTCTGGCGTAGGCCACTAGGTTCTCCATTCGTCTGTCCTTCAAAGCTGCCGGGTCAGGGGTAGGGAATATGGCTTGTACTCTGCCACAGAAAAAAAAAAGATATGCAGTAATATAAAACTTCTGATAATTTCTACAACTGCATTTCAAAACACTGCTTTAAATATCCAGCCTTTCAAACAACAGCCAAGAGGTGGCTAACAGGCAACAGTTATATCACTCCAGCAGAGGTATGCACTTACAGTTTGTGTACGAGGTGATTGCGCAGGTCCTGAGTGACGTGCTCATGCCAGGCTTTCCTGGAGCCTGTAGCAGAGATGGGTGCTGCTGTGGGTAGGCTGCCCATTGAGCCCACAGCTGATGCGTCTGACAGCAGCTGACTGCAGGTGGAAAAGGAGGAAGGTTAGAAATTACATACACACAGATAACTGTTCTTGTAGTTAATTTTAATTGTCACTGTCATAATAGCATGATATCTAATAAACATGTATATTCTAAGAAGAAACTACATAAATAGGTCAATAAATGTCAGTAAATCCAATGTAATTATTATTGTACTTGGCAGGGACTGACTTATTAGTGTTGAGTGTGTTGGGATGGGAGTCTGTGTGCAGGTTTGTCTGTTCTGAAGTGGGCACACCCATTGTGGTACTTCCAAGAGCCATCTGGTTACCTGTAAATACAGAATACAGTGAGCAAATAGCACTCCCTTAATTTAAAATCAACCTCTGTGGATACAATATGGCTTTGAGTTTTCCCTTTTTTTTTTTTTAACAATTTCAAAACTTACAAAAATATATGTATATAAATAAATAAATCAGCTTTGCAGTTTTGTGTCCTGTCAATCAATACAGACATACATAAATCTGACAGAGCACCAAATGTCTCCTCCTAAAAATGCTAATAGGTCATCTAAGAATAAAAACCAGCCTGTTTGACTTTACCAAGTGCATTGATGGGTCTCATCTGCTGTGGAAGTTGTTGTTGTTGCTGGGCCTGGGTGTTCAGTGCACCTGCTGTTTGTCCCGCGCCTGGGGCCTGCTGGGCCTGAGCCTGCCCAGTGGTCTGACTGCTGTAGGGCAGCCCAAGTGCCGCATAAGCTCTCTGCATCGAGCTGGGGTCTATGGGGGCTGAGGTATTGATAGTGGGAGTACTAGGCTGGCCCACGCCTACGGAGGACATGGGGTTCTGGAGGCCCGCATTAGGGGAGCTCAGCATGGCTGGGGAGAGAGATAGAGAAGTCAGCCCAAACAGCCCAACACACCCACATAAAATCATATTATTTATACTGGCAACAGCCTGCAATGCTGACCATCTTGCTTACACAAAGGCATGAAGGGTATACATTTTAGTGGAAGGAGAAAAAAAAAAAAAAGCGGCATAGAATACTTCAACAGGTAAAACAAAACGCACATACGCCTGCATACCTTTGACCTCAGGCAAGATTAAGTCACAACACGGCAGCATGATACAGTTAGAACATTAATGTAAGGCTAAATGCTTTAAAAAGCAGGGGACGGAATAAATGAATAACTGAATAAATTCCTTCGGGGGGCAGAGTATTAGCATATTTTTCTGGGTTCAGGCGTTGGTAGGGCTAAAAGAACAAAAAAACAGCTCTCGGTTTGTGCAAAGACAAAAATCGGAGGAGGCAGAACAAAGAAAAACTATACCCTGTTTGCGCTGGCAGGAGCACAAGCCCCGACATCATGTTCTTTAACACGCAAGCCAAACAGGGACAGACCAAGACTGAAATCCTTTAAGTGATGAAAGATGCTCAGGTGCGAGGTGAAAAAGAATAAAATTTTCATTCCAGATTATAATCTGATGTCAGTAATCCAGGAAGAAGAAGAAAAAAAAAAAAAGATGGTAGGACCTAAAAGATGACAAACTAAACCAATGATAACAGGTACATGAGAGAATAAAAACAAAACAGAAAGAAAAGCAGTTTTTAGTATGACTCACAAATGACAAATGAGTGACAAATTCAGCTCTTTTCTGTTGGGGAGAAGAAGCAAATAACCCAACAGCCAATTGCTCTGTGGGACTCCGCGAGCACATGCTCTCTGTATCCTCTCTCTCACCCTCGATCACACTCCTATCCCCTTTTGTGTGTCAGATTACAAGCCCAGCAGGACTACACTCCTATTCGCTGAGAGCTTTTAGTCAGAAATAAATAACTTGACTGCCTTTGAACGCCAAGATATACAGAAAATTCTAAACAAAACATACATCGCTGACTTTCAAAAGCAAGCCTTTCTAAAAATGTCAGTACAGACTACTAGAGTGCAATATACCAACAACAATATACTGTAATGACAGATACAAATCAAGGCCTTTGTAAGAGAGCTTAGCAGGCCTCAGTATCCTGCTTACTGAATACAATCAGCAAAGGCAGTTTAGTCTTGTGTTTGATTTCTGCAGTTATGATAAGTGACTTGACAATGGTTAAGCGACGGTGGGCCAAAGACTGCTACTTGTACTTACGCTGCTGGGTGCGCTTGTCGCTGGCATTCTTCAGCGGCAGGCAGACGGGACAGTCGTGTCGAGTGCAATTTTTCCAGTGAGAGATGATCTGTCTGGACGACGCACAGTGAGCCACTGCAAAAAGAGAGGAAGAGAGAGGAACAAGGTTGAAAATTTTGATACCATCTGTCATATCTGGTCATGTTCAACCTGAATACCCTGAAATCATGATGGTTGTTGCATTTACCCCAGTAATGTAGACAACATTAAATTAAGCTTTATTTTATTTCACATTGTGTTTACTATAGTCATACAGTGACCAAAGTGTGTCAAACAAGTTTTTCGTGTGTACCCAGAATCCCAGCAGCAGTTTTTTTCATCATCTGAACAACATCAAGAGTGCCCTGTCTATGATAGACCAAGCACTCAAGGTTACATCACTTCAAACAGTCAGGTTGAACAATTTAGACCTGACTTCCTCAGTTTATGACCCGCAAAAAAGGATGGAAGTGCACAGACATGCAGTGGCTTGTGTCTTTGATTTAACATATGAGTCACTGTTGTTACTGGTTTCTGTAATGTACTGGTTAGATGCACATCTAACCTCAAGCTTTTTCCTTTGGAAAACTTTTGATTTTCTTAAACTGGCTGAAAACTGGTTATATAAAAATTTCACACACAACACTAATACACAAAAACTTGCTGCACTAACACAAAAGAAATGATGTGTTTACTTGTCTTCTCAGAAAAAGAAAATTAAGACAGATGGATAGAGAGCAAATGAAAGAAACTAGAGAACTGTCCAAAACTTAGCTCACCGTTTCAGCTCGCTGTGCTAATTTTCCCTCTTGAAAGGCTGTCGGTTTATCCCAGTGGGAAGGGAATCTACATTGCATTTCCTGGTGAGAAACTGAACAAACTGAGGTGCTTCATTTCATCTGTGGCCAGGCTAATGTGAGAATCTGACAAGAAATCATAACCCGGCGCTTGCTTGCTTCTTGGCACTAGTAAGTGCTGGTCCACATTAAATTGCTACATGGATTCAAGGGCTAGGCACAAATTGGCATAATTATGTTTTATTATCTTTGTAAGCCAATAGAACTGGCAAAGACTCAAAGTACTGCTATCACACTAGTATCTTTTTATAGATTCAGTATGCAAAGAAAAGCTGTCATATTTAAGTCCAGTGCCAATCCAAAAACAACTCGCACTACAGACTCTGGGGTTTCTCACTTGAAAATAAATTGAGCCAACAGACATCAGATAAACCTAAAATGTTAGCAATAACTGCGTGTCGGGGAACAAAATCTCTCTACACAGTTATTTCAATGGTGCTGAGAGGCAAAGATCCAAAACAAGAAGAAATGAGCTGGTATGCAGAGAGCAGAGACAGACTACTTCACACTTAACACACCTTGGCCATTTGCGTGTTTGGATTGCAATTTAACTTAAGCATTCAAGCCCAAAAGCTGTGCAAAAGACAAGGAGCCAAATTTAAATGAGAGTAGCTTAAGGGGAATTCTTCATCACAGGAATGCTCGGGCTAACAGAGAAAGGAGTAGACAGAAAAACAAGAGAAAAATTCACCAACAGAGTGAAATACACTGGTGAAAGGAGAAGTAGCAGACCTAGCCACTAAGGACGGTCAGTGGTTTTTTTTGGAGGTAAGGAGGGAGTCCCCCCGTGCAAAATCAGGATTTCATAAATAGATCTGCCACAACCATCGACTTGTATATGATAAAAATGGAGCTCACATTGGACTTAAAAATAACTGATATGTATCACCTATGAATAATAAAAATAAAAGAAAATCCCATCATCAAGCACAATAGAGAGGTCTGAATGTAAAAACCTCAAGGTAGGAGATCTCATTACCATTTGCTCCCTTTGTCCTGTGGATTTGCTAAATTGATAAAGTTGACATTTTGTCCACCATTTTACCTTCAATAACTCAATCATAAGACATGTTTTTGGAAAATATACACAAAAAAAAAAAAAAAATCAAAACTGATCTCTCAAGTGTTCAGCTGAATTTTTATGTCCCTGGAAACAGGGATGGGGTTTAGAAACTGAGTTTTATATTTCTGGTCCTGCAAAACACAGGAAGGACAGAACAAAAACCAAGACATGAAGTTCAATGAACTTCGTTGAACTTCAGAGGGTACAATGAAAATTATGGGGAGGCATGGATCATAAAACCACAACCAAAGCTTTCAGTACCCTTAGGAGCACACTGGCCTCAAAAACAATCAAATGTACAAAGGCAGGAACCACCAGGACACTTCCTAGATTTGGCCAAAACCGAGTAACCAAACACGAGCCGCCTTTGTCAAGGACGTGACCAAAAACCCACTTTTATCTTTTCATTCACCTTTCAGCATGACAATAACTCAAAGCATACCGCCAAGACGCAGCTGGAGTGGCTCTGGTACGGGTTTCTGTCTGTCCTTGGTTAAAATGCCAAAATAAAGGTGCGCAAAGCCTGTGGAGACTTAGCCAAGAAGAAGGCTCAAAGACGTAGCTCCTGCCAAAGGGGCTCCTACACAGTACAGATTTATGCATCTAAATATGTTTGTGAATGAAATCCAATTTCAAATCTATTTCATGAATCTAATCTGTTTTTCAGTATGATGACAAAAAGACAATCTTTGACCAAAAATAGCAACACAGATTGCCACAATATGGAAATAAAGAGATAACGGGAAAGAAAGCTGCTGCTGCTGCTAAAAAAAAAAAAGTTACCCCAAATGTATGCACAACTGTCAGACAATTTCTTGAGGCTGTTGCTGATCAGGTTTTTGTGTAAAATAAGCAGAATTATCACTGCGCTATCTATTCAAGAAACCATTTTTCCTTTGAACTGGTAACACAGCAACTGTATGTAAGTTCAGCTATCAGTTAACAGCTAACAGTACCCAGTCTGGGATTAAATAAGCGTTAGATTCAATTATCAATATTTAATCTTAACTAACAAATCTCAACACCCACTGCACAAGAGATTTTTCCCTTTGGGGGAAGTCCAATCTAAGTTGCTTCTTTCTTCAAAAACCTTTTTTCCCTAGGTGATCATTTCTAGCTTATATGTTGCTGTAGGTGTTATTTAAAAAGAATAAATACTCTTCTGTGTAGGAGGGGTAAAAACAAAGCTAATATTTAATAAAGGTTATAGACAAAGTAGGCAGACCGTTTCTCTGGTGGAAGGTTGGTAGAGGCCTTACTGTGACTGAAATATAAGTGTAGCTGCAAAATGAGGGATTTTGTTTTTGTTAAAAGCAGTTTGACTAAAAAGCTGTGGGTGTTTGGTAAGGGTTAAGCTATTTGTGTTCTGACCCTTTAAAAGCGTCACAATCAGTATAAAGGGGACTGACTTCCACAAACTGTCCATCCGGAAATTATCGTTCATTTACTTTACTTCGTTTCAAATGGTTCAGCTCACCCTGGCAGGATTTCCCGGCCTGGCAGTGGGTCATGTGATTAAGGACGTTCTTCATGGTGCGGCAGTGAGGCAGGGCACAGGCCCTCACCTCACCATTAGCCTGTTCTCGTCGCTGGCACTTGTGTGCATGAAGCAGCAGGACCAGCTGCTGCTGGATCAGCTTGCGCTTCTCGGGGTCGGCTGTGGGGCCTGCCGAAGGCACTGCCACACCTCCACCGCCAGCCAGTGGGAGCATCGCTGTCTGCTGCTGAGGTGGCTGCTGCTGGGGCTGCTGCATGGATGAAACAGGCAGACAAATGTCAAAGTTGTGTTGAGTAAAAAAAAAAAAATACCAACAATTCAACAGTGCTGTGAATTAGAAACCGCCATAAAACATTACTATATGGGAAATTGGCCTATGTATTGAATCAGAGCCCTTATAATACCTCTGAATTAAAATGCACACTTTTATATAATCCTCCAGACACAGTATGTTTGATAAATATTGTTATTGTTACTAAGTAACAGTTTATATACAGTTTAGCCCCAGAAGTCCACCATTCAACTAATTCGTATGTCAAATCTAAAATTATTACTTAAAAAATAAAATGCTCAAACAGTACTGTACACATGAAGTTTACAACTCCATAGGAGTATTACTAAATCAAAGCATTTCCATGAAGAAATGTGTATGGTAATGTCTGAATGCGTGTAAAAAGTACTCACCATGTTTGGCACACCAGTAACAGCAGCGCCTTTGAGCTCATTAGGGAAGGGTGGCAGGCTGTTGGCAAGGGCAGACTTGTTCTGGAGCTGCTGCTGAGGGTTTAGCTGCTGGCCAGGTCCTGCAGTTCCCTGACCGTAGGACTGCGCCCCGAACGGACCCCCATTACTACCCAAGCCCATCTGGAAATATGGACAAATGACAAAAAAGTGAACATGGAAATTAAGCAGTGTTATTAGACCAAAGACAGAGCCCAAAAAAACAAAACAAAAAACAAACAAACAAACAACCCCCCCCCCCCCCCAAAAAAAAAAAAATTCAAAAAATAA
>VUQI01018792.1:5133-25381 GCA_015106735.1 Paratilapia polleni | reverse complement strand
TGGTCACACATCCCACTGAAGAGTCTCAAGCATGTGTGTTGAAATACACTTTCTATTGAAATACATTAGCTCCAAATTTGTGCTGACTGAAAAGAAAAAAATGAGACAGTTACTGTCTGTGAACAAATGTGTAGCTTTTTAGTGACTATTTCACATTATACCAAATCCTTAACCGCAACCACATCCAGAGTAATTTAAGACGGTTAAATGGCCAAGGTAAAAATAATTTTAAATTAAAAGGAGCTCCCAGAGAAACGGTGGGCGTCAGTGATTGGTCCTCAGTTTTCCACATTCACAGCTCATTCTCGCTTCTGTCTGGCTGCTAATTGGGCGAAGGAATGTGCTGCTCCCCTCCCCCACTCGCTGAACAGTCAGTTCAGAGAGCATTTTCACAGAGAGATGCTCACGGCTCTCCTTGAGGAAAGGAGTTGAACGCTGCAGCAGTGGTGCCAACTTTTATATTTTTCCTCATGAAATCTGGGAACTGTTTGAGCAGACGTTATGAACTCGCTGTTGTCTCTGAGATGATGTAACCTCCAAGCATCTTGACACATCCAACCAGTCCAACCTCGTCTGCCTGTCATCACTGTTACTTTTCCTTAGTTTCTGTCATGATTGTCCTGTTCCACTACTGGTTGCTCATATCAAACATGGCTGAAGTCGGTGTGTTTACAAGTAATCCCTGTGAGCCAAAAGCTCAGGCTTCAGACTGCTTTAAATGCTCGGTATCAGACAGTTTTTTTATGTTTTTTTTTTTTTACTCTCGGATCTGTATGATGTCACAGAGGGGGGATAACCCTAATATGGACATCTTGGGCACACAGGTTGCAGGGGTCAGGTGAATCAGCTTTCTGTGAGAGCTGCTAAGTGTGTCACGTCTAACTGCTTCGATGAATTTAACGTGTCTCTGAGACAGAAAGTGGACAAACCCGAGTTGATTTGGCTTATTTTCAGTTCTGTTGTTATTTATAGTCGACACTGATTTTTCTTCGCGCTGCTCCATTTTCCGGAGCTCTCACTCCTGGGTCTGTTGTGGTCTAGAGGCTCTCATTATCCTCAAAGTGTTAACCACCTCAATTAAGTCATTATGTAGGACAAACCCGCTGTCGCTGCCATCATTCTCTCCCCCTGCTGCTGCTTCTCTTTAAGTCTGAATGAACAGTCAGATCAGCACATGGGGAGATAAGTGGAGATAAATGGAAAGATTCCTGCTGGGAAATAGTTTTTTCTTCTTCTTCTGTTGTTGTGCAGAAACATGCATGTTCAGGGTGATCTGTTTCCAGATCACTCAGATCCTGATGCATGTCTTCTTGCTGTCAGTGTAGCCACTAAATGATGCTTTAAACAGTCATTTGTGGCCTTTCAGCTCAGTCATGTAGCACCTCTGCTCATTTCCCCTGAAGCTAAACGAGCCTAATATCATTTTTCATAATGGCGTAATGACTTCTTTGGATGTTGGCAGAGGGGCCGGTTAGTCCTGGTGCTGTGGGAAGCTTCCACTATAAAACTGTGCAGGAAGTCTGCTGCAAAGTGTCTTTGCTCATTTGCTGTAAATTGGCTATACAGGTAGTCTTTGAGCAAACCACACTGGCTCGTTTCAAGAAGTCTCAAACATAAGCACAGTTTTAGAAATCAAGTCTGTCTTAAATCTTAGCTTCCACTTTTTTTGGCTTCTTAAACGTTGGCCTAATGGCGCCCCGTGACCCATCTTAAACAGTTGCAGTGGGTTATTAGTTGAGATGTACTAATCGCCGTTGACCGGTGACCAGGATCCGCCAGCTTTCAGCTGATGGACATGAGCGGTGGATCATCCTTGGAGCAGCTTCCAAAACTCTGTTCTCCTGTCCGTAAGAGGCATGCAGCAGTCTGACATTTGGATGGGGTGTCTGTCTGATCCTGACTCAGAAAGATGGATTGGGTAATGAGCTGAGAGGTGATGCCTCCTAGGCGAGGTGTTTTGGACAGGTCCACCTGGGAGGAGATCCTGGGGTAGATCCAGGACATATTGGAGAGATTACTTTTTCTCGGTTGGCTTGGGAACACCTCAGTGTTTTGTCCAGAAGAGCTGGAGGAGGTGGCTGGGGAAAGGGAAGCCCCCATAACCCAGACCCGAATAAGAGGGAGAGGATGGATGGATATCATATGTACATAAAAGCCATGTGCAGTAAGCTGGAGCACTTTACTTTGAGAACTGCTTGAATGAGAGTGATAGAAGTTCCTTGGACCTGATGTAGTTATGGAGGGGAAAAAAATAAGGGTTATTAAAAGGTGAATGTTTTATTCTAACCGTGAATTAAAATTTTCATTAAAGAAAACGTACAGTGCTGTCAATCATAGTTTTTAGAAAGAAAATCAGAATTAAAAACATCAGAAATGAGAAGAAATGATAATGCATCTGTAGTTATTTGCAGGTGAGACCAGCAATGATTTTCTTTTTTTTATTATTATTCTAGATTAAATATTTGATTTTAAGAAAATAAGGAAAATTTTACAATGAGGTTAAGTTTGCTAAATGTTTCTTCCTGCTTTCCATTTCTTTTTAGCTGCTGGAAACTTACAGCAGACTTCTCAGATGTGTTTCTCTTCCTTATCTTGTAGGAAACTGAATATATTTAGTTTTTAGTCTCTCGATCAGACCACATCAGATGATCAATGACCTCCATCACTTTGGCCTTTAGGAAACTCTTGTAGACATTTGTTTTCTGGTGTTCTATAGATAATCAGTTAATTGAGAAAAATAACTGGCAGATTAATTGATCATGAAAATAACTGTTGCACCACTGCTAAACAACAACAACAATAATGTAACCTTCAGAAAACAGATGCCGGCTTACAGTGATGGATTGCACAATATAAAATCAGGAGGCTGCTAATTGATTTTCATCCCCTACAGAATTAAAATGAATCAAGTCAAGAAACGTGCAACCAAAAAAAACCACAGAAGCCAGTACAGGATGCATTCAGGAGTGATCAGAAAATCAGGTAGTGTTCAGAACCCTTTAAAAAGTGTCAGAATAAAGGTTAACGTGATAGATTTGCTTTAACTTAATCCCCTTTTCCACCACCCTCAGCTAATGTGTGCAGGGTTGCTGTTAAAAAAACGAATGCTTAAAAGTTTATTTCCATTTGCGTTGCACTTTTATTTGTGTTGGAGGTGCTTACGCTGTTGTAACAGTGTTTAAATGGATCTGGCCCACCTGCAGCGAGGGCCCTCGGTGTGCTCACATCTTCAAAGTTGTGTCGGATGAGAAGCCAGTTGCCCGTTTGCATCCTCGGTGGAATACTGGAGTGTTTAGGATGCAGGAGGAATCGCAGTGAAAGGAACCCAGCGGGCCTGTGCTGTTTTGATGCTCCGCTGGCTAATTGTACGTGAGCTGTCGGTTCCTGTGCTCTTAGGACGGTTCCTCCCTCAGTTGTTGGCTGTGATTTGTATTCACGGTGGAAGACAGTTTGTTCTGCAAAGAAGGATTTTGGCCTAAATATATCTTCAAAGGAGATGCGCCTCCCTCTGTTTCCTCCACCGGTTGCTTCTTTGCAGCCGGGGAAGCTTTTATCTTCGTGTGCTTGTTGTGCGACGCTCAGCTTGCTGCTTTTCAGCACTTTCTGATGGATTTTGCACCTTTCTTCTGGTCTGTTTTGTAGTCGGATGTTTGCTTGTCCCTGTCAGCATCACACAGGTGTTGGTACAGAGATGTTGAGCAGCAGTCCTCTGTCAGGACAACACCAGCATGTGAATTAGCTGAATCAGAAAAAAAAGCCCGTTTGCTTCCAGTTTATCACTTTGCAGATGTTAGAAATTACTGAATGTAACCTCAAACTATTTGGATGCAGATTAGGATGTAAAGAATCCCAGAAACTGAAATGGGAGTGGAAGACTTTGATGCTGAAACATGTCGACTTCCCGGTGAAGACTTTTAGGGAATTTCTTTTTCTGATGAAATAATATGCAAAACCTCAGAACAGAGGCAATAAAATACTGAAGTTTATTAATTGTACAGCCAAAAATGTTTAGACATACCTGTGTGCCTTCAGACTGATGTGTTCCATACTACACCGGCCAAAATTATAAAGCTGGGTTTCCACCAGAAAACTTGTCATTTCCAAACATAAATGAACAATATTAGCTGAACCACTGGAGGCGAAACATTATTAATTCATTTGCCTTGTACAATTTGTTGTTTTTTTTTTGTAGCTAAAAATGGTTAATGCTAATAGGAGGCACTATTGCCTGTTAGCTAACTTGATGGTTGTAGCTTATGTCTTAACAAAAAACAGCTATAAAAGACTTGGGTCAGCGTCAGCCTTGCAGTACACTGCCATAAACCCGTAATAAGTGTTGGATTTAGTTGTGAATCATCATGCTACGATGTCAGTAGGAAAAAAATCACCAGGCACACCTGGTGTGGTATACATCTTCCATCTCAGATGTATTTTTAACGCTAAATTTTATTCCAAATCGGTCCTTATGGTAGGTTGGTTTAAAGACGAGGGCAGTAGCAGAAGTCATTCTCTGTGGACAGACACCTTTGCTTAGGTGAGAAACACCTCTGTTGTTGGTCTCCTAATCTCCAAATTGGCCTATCTAACCATCTCATAGTTCAATTCTTCTGTCACCACTGAGATCCTCTCTCTGCTGAGCCAGCATCACACAGTGTAACAGCTCTTTAGTGTTGTAGATGTTTTGATTGTCATGTGCAGCTATAGTGGGAGACAGTCTTGTTTCAGTCCTTTCGCATTACGTTAACCCTCTGAGGTCTAAGTCGTCACTGGTTACGACCCTAACGTTGACTAACCGTAGGCAATAAAAACAAGTCATTTTGGTTTTTATTAAATTGTTCTTACAAGTCTTGGCAATCAGGGAGCAAAGAAAACAGTTGTTTTAACTGACACACCTCAAAGACTATTAACATTTTCCAACAAAAGCCTTTCTCCAAAATACACAGTTAGGGTGGGATTAGGGTTACCCCCTATGATGACTTGGACCTCCGAGGGTTGAAAACTCACTTTTACCTATGAAGCGTACTACATTAAAGGGGCTGTGTGTGTTTTCAGAAAACCTTTGTTATTAATGACATCATTCATGCAGATACATGCTGCGTAGCTAAACTATTCAATGCTTGATACATCTAGTAGTCATTTCTCCAACCAAATGTCTGTGGAAACAGCCTTTGGGAAGCAGATCTCATCTGATGGAAATATTCTAACATTTACTAGTGGAATGAAAATATGCTTTTGGGTTTGTAGCTGAGGGGGAACCTCATCATATCAGGAGGCTGCTGACATTTACACTCCCCACATTCGATATGGACTGCCTGAATTTCAGACTGCTGTCAGTCTAACCTTCTAACCTTTACCTGGCATCCTGTGAAAACAGGAGGAGTATTTTGTTCACAGCATCACTTAATATTTTAGTTCACACACTGGTTCCAGAGGACCTTTCGTCTCAGCGTCATGTTTTAAAATGGTATTTCTTGCAGTTAAATTCTTGTTTAAAAAGGCAAACGGTGTCATATGTAAAGACCACAGTCCATCCATCACGGGACTCTCGTGTTCCTCTCGTTGAGCTTTCAGTATTTTGTTTTCAGAGCACATGCGACTCACACAGTAGCAGTCCAGACGCTCGCTGTGAGGTCCCTCTGGCTCTGCAGTCTGTCCTTCTTTGGATGTGAGATGCTGTTTGTGAAGTCTGTGGAAAGAATGTCAGAACACAATGAGCAGAGTTTTCCACATGCAGGAGGGAAAACCACAGCTACAGTGTTACATTTCTTATTTTAGAATAAGCAAAGCGATTAAAGCTTAACATCAGTGAGCACTTTCTGCAAACACCGTGCACTGATCTGCTAAGATGTTTGATTTTTAGGTTCACTTGGTAAGGTGTATGAAAAGGTCACGGCTGGGGTTAAAAAAAGACCCTGTGACAGTTTTAACTAGGGATAAACCTGGCATCTAATTTACTATTAAGTTGATTTTGTCAACTGGTCTAAATGTTTCAGAACATTCGAAATGGAGCACAGTCTCATAGATGAGGTTAAACATTGTCTGTACCAATAGTGTTTGTTTTTGAATTTAAGGAGTTTTTCTGTTCTTCAAATTTGTAATGTAATCACAGGTGTACTGCTGCTGTTCCACCACACATTCACATTCACGTCATCACTAAAGCGTATTTCATGCATGAGAGCCAATAAAGACGTAGTGAATGGTAAAAGCTTCAAACTGATATTTAAAGTGTTTATTGATTCATGACAGCAACACTTAAATTAAGTTACATACAAGAAAACGTTCCACCTTAAAAGCTTGTGATAGCTGCTGGTGTGCACATTAAAAATAAAAGGCATAAAATGTTCTTTAAGTTTTCCTTTTGGAGGAGCCCAAATGGTATAAAGTTTACTAAAATTAGGAACACAGTTGCTTCATTCACATAAACCATGTACTTCATCTTACTTTATTTAACTCAGCTGCTGATATAAAAACCAAACAGTGATGCTATAATAATCCATCAGTCTATTTTAGTCCTTTGGATCTGTTGATTACTGCATTACACTATTTATACAGACTGATTTCCTGTATCTGTTTCAAATTAAAAGTGCTCTAGAGCTTCAGTGGACAGAAACACTTCATGTCTTAACAAGGCTTTTATTTTTTAACATTTGTAGAAACTCAAGTTAATTTTTCTTTTTAGGAAAACCAAAACATAAGAATGTGTAAGGCTCTGACATTCATCCTCTAACAGCTGGTCACAAATTCATGTGTTTTTTTTTTTTCTTTTTTACTGGAGAATAATGGAGGGACAGAAGGAAGTGGGTAACCATCCCATAGAGGCAAGTATGAGGCTGGGCAGACAGAGGACTTTACGATCAAAGAAGTCTAACATTTTCATAGCTGACTAATCTATGTATACTTGCCATGTAGGGCTGTGGTACCTGAACACAGCACCGCACCTTTGCACTTAATGTTATACCAAACAGATGCCAGTGGGTAAGAAAACCGCTGACTTACAGAAAAGATTATTAGACATGTCGATTCAGGGACTTGTTTTGACTTTGAAAACTCTGTCACTGAGCATTGACATTTCTGATTGGCACTGTAGGTCAAGCATGCAGCTGCCATATGTGCAGACTTCACAAAAACTGGGAGACTTTCATTCATGCATAGCACGTCTTCAGTCTAAGTTTTAAAAAACTCACGGGTGTATCTACAGCCCACGGGCTCTCGGTGTCCCGGACACACTTCAGAAAAGAATCACTCTCAGGCTGACTAAGATTTCAGTGTGGACATTAAGCTTAGGATCAGGACTTTTTCATAGTGAGTAATATAAACCACGCAGCAGCATACTAATGACTGACCTCGTGTTGTGGATGGATCATCTCAGACGTTCTCTCAGCTGAAGGTTGGTCCGTTTTCGGTGTCTTCTTCCTGCCATATGATGGCGTTTGTCTCTGCCCATCGGGGACCCTCAACATGAACTTTTATTGAGAGCAGTTTAACCTTCATCCTCCATCCTCCCTGTGCTAATGTGTTTATATTAGCCTAACCGTAGCTGTGTAGCTTGCCACCAGGTAGCGCATCATTATACAAACTAGCCGAGCTTCACTAACCCTCCAGATGCTGCTGTTATTTAGTTTTTCATCTTTGTTTACATCCAAAGTCATAGCTAGCTGACTTCCTGCTCATTTCTGGCTAATACCATTAGACTAAACAAGCGGGTAGCTGTCCAACACAGCCAGCATTGCTTTGGTCTACATTCATTTTAAATTATTTTGTGCTGCCATTTTGAAAGACGACTTCTGACTAATTTAATGCGTCTTAGTTTTTTAAATAACTGTCTGTGATCTTCTAGGTACCAAAACAAGTCGGGTAACTATGATACAGTATTAACAGGAGTTTTGTATAGATGTTGAGCTGACAGTAGCTTTAATAAAGGTGGTATGTCTCACGCAAGGCAGATTGGATGCTAGCCTGACTCACTGCCCCATCTTGTGGTTCAAAGTGGCATTGCACGAGACGTACAGCCCAGCTTTATTTTTAACTCAGCTGATATCTCTGCAACACAATACAGGCATCATAGCTGTTGTTTATCCAAATTCTGTTAATAATTTTTGTTATTTTAGGTTTTAAACTGTTTTTAAACAAACTTTTCATTAAAAGTCAATTTAAAAAATAACTTAAAAAGCTAATAAAATACCATCAGAATCACCTTTAGTGTCACTAAACTCAGGAACAATGAAATTTTGTCGTCTCTCAGAAATAAATAAATACAGAAATGGAAAATAAAATCTACATAATATTAATAAAACGTTGAATATTGAATATAAAAAAATTAAATACTTTTAAAAAGTAGCAGCAGCAGTAATAGCTCAAGGTTTTATTTATTTTCTGGCCTCACAGTTGAGCAAAAACAAAGCTACTTAAGTGGAAAAGTGTTTATTTGGAGAGGTCTTATTTAACGGTTTGTATCAGATTTAATTTAGCAGCTTGCATGTTTTCATAAGAGTGGAAGTTGGAAGTTTTTTTCCCCTCCCTGTTTATTCAATAATTGAACAATTATTTTTGTTTTGAATGTTTTCGGATGCTCTAACTGAAAAAAATCCAGCCTTCTCCCATCCTTTGAGTCCCGATGTTTTTAAAGTAAAGTGCTGTCCTTTGTGATCTTTTATCGCAGCTTTTAAACTGCACTGTGGTCTAGGAAAAAGACACATTCAATAACAATTTTAGATGAGTTTAATATGCAGAGCACCGCTGTGATTTGTGCTCGTCCGGAGTGTTTTCAGCTCAGACTGACTCTAAAATTAGCGTCTGAGTCGCCTGACTGTGTGAGGCATGACGGTATCTGCAGCAGCCATCTGTGACTGTTACACACCGAGCTGTTCTACACTCGTTAGGACCCGACATGAAGCATTTCCCCGCTATCTAACCTTGAACCTGAGACCATGTCCACACTAAGCCACTGAAATTGAAAATGCAGCTTGGTTGACCTTCGATTCAGACTGAAACACATTTTTTTTTCTTTCCCTGAGCTGTTGGTTCCCTGAGCTTTTTAAAACCTTATTTTGATCAAGTTTTTATAAATCAGTGAACTTAAAGATTTTCTTTTTTTAAATCAGATTTGACTTGTGATTATTTACATGCAGGTTACCGTGAAATTAAAGTTAATTTGGATAATTCTTGTGAATAACTGTCCGCAGTTACACTGTCAGTTTGCCAGACACACTTTGTTACTGGCCTTGAGCCATCTCGCCATCAGTTACATTTAACCCTTAGTAAAGCCTGTCCAGGCTTTTTGGAGCAGCTGAGAGTCTTTCAGTTCTTGTTTTGAGGATTTTCCTCCACTCGTCCTGCAAAAGATTTCTATTCTGGGTCAGTCCATATAAAATATAAAATCAGTCAAATCTGAAAAAAGTCCCTGCCTAACCCTCTCAGAGTCAGAAGATTTTTTTTTTTTTTGTACAATAATTATATTATTATATTTAATGAGGCCATGCAAAATTTTACCTTCATACTGTGAGTATTTTCAGTGTTACAGACCCTCAAAGCACATGGGGTGGGTCAAAACGGGGCACTTTCTCAGGCAGGAGGTATCTGCATGAAATTTTCAGGGCTTAAAAACATATTTAAACTCCCACACACTCCAAGTGTCACAATCTAAAGCCAAAATATGGTTTTTGTTCAGCACTATAACCAACTCTGAGTGTCAGCATCATGGGATAAATCATATTCTCAATAAACTGTGTAAATATCTGTGACGTAGACGAACAGAAAGGAGCACTGGTACCCTGGATGTTTGATCTGTTTTCTGATAATTCACTTCAAAAAGTGCGATTTGGGTAACCTTTCAAGGGTCGTATCACCACGTGGGATAGGTGGCTGCTCAAAACAAGTTATAGCATATGAAGCCCCCTTTTTACCTACATTTTGACACCACCGCTCATCTTCTAGCCATGATTCCTTCTGCGGGAAAATATTTTTGTAATACAGTCAAATCTTAAATTTGAGATTCTGTTCACTCAAGGAATTATGTTCTTCAAGGGCCTGCAACTCAGAAAATATTCATAGTATGAAGGTAGAATTTTGCATGGTTGATGTAGAAGTCATCCTCTTTTCATCTTCAACTTTGTTAAAAAAAAAAATTCTTCCCACTACCAGTGTAATGCCCCCTGTACCTCTGGCTGCAGCACAAGCCCAAAGGAACATCGATCCACCTTTGCGTTTAACATTTTCAGATGAAATTCTGCGTCCAAATGTCCGCGTTTAAAGCAGGAGGATAAAAGTGAGGATATTTTTCAAGGTAAGCCTCAGTCACACAGGCCTAGAGACCAGTTGACGACTACCTGGGAACCACTAGTCACTACAGAAAAATGTATATTCTGGCATAGATTGGCAAGTGGTTCCTGGAGGTTGCTGGCTGTTGCCAGGTGAAAACGGTCACAAAGGAGGTGCTGCACCAAAAACGGTCGTAAGCAGATTGCTGTAGTTTGTGTGGAAGATGCCGACTTGTCTGCAAACACTCACCATTTAGTCTGCACCTTCCATGCAAACCACTGGTGAGCACTGCAACCTGTTAGCCACCAAAGCAATCACAAAGACGTTTTTGTTGCAGCACCGTATACCTTTTTGCAACCAATTTCACCTTGCAACAGCCAGGAACCAATCGCCAACAAGTCAGGGAACACTTGTTTTTCCCTAGCAACCGGTGGTTGTCAGGGGGTCACCAACCAGTCTCTAGGCCTGTGTGACTGGGGCCTTAGTAACAGCCCTCTGGCAGATATCAAAGCTTGTCAAGGCTTTTTGAAGCAGGTGAGAGTCTTTCAGTTCTTGTTTGAGGTATTTTCCTCCATTCTTCCTGCACAAGGTTTCTTAGTTGTGTTAGAGTTCATGGACTACGCTATCCACAGATACTTGATGACTTTTTACTTCTGGGTGCTGTGAGCCATGGTGAAACCTTCAGCTTGTGCCTCTTGATGTGGATTTCAAGGTGTGTTTGGGAGTATCAGTATCCTGTTGTTGAAGTCATCCTCTTTTTTATCTTCAGCTTGTTTTAAAAAAATCCATCCTTCCCTCTACCAGTGTAATGCTCCCCCTGCCTCTGGCTGCAACACCACCCCAAAGCAGCATCGATCCACCTTTGTGTTGAACATTTGGAGATGAAATTCGCATCCAAATGTCCACATTTAGATATTGTTCTTGAGTGTTATGAGCCCAGTAAAAGCAGGAGGGTAAAAGTGAGGATATTTTCACAGAGCAGTTTACCATAAAAAAGAAAATCTTCCTTCAAATGTTGCCTCTTTCTAAATTATACTCACTTTCTGCGATGTTCCTGACTTCTGAGAAACGTCCTCGTGTTCAAGGTCTTCAACTAAAATTAGTCCACAGTTACACAACCACCGAGGCCCCCACACACTTACACAGATGTAAATGCACAGTGCACGCATGCATACACACATTTTTTAAAACACTAAATTCCTTCAGCAGCAGTGTCTCTCTCTCTCAGCAAATCTGCATAATTACACTCCAATCAGGATGATTAAAACACCTTCAACCCAACACATGCACACACAGCCAGAGAACACACACTCATCATGTCATCTCTCCAGAGTGTGTGTGCATCTCTGTTTGTGTTTTAGCATTGTTTCCCCTCAGCCGTCGGTGAGGGATTGATACTGAGGCGGTTCTGAGCGGTTTTGGATTGACTCTGCAGCGTTGCAGCTTCACCTGCAGCATTTAGCTGAGCTGCTGCTGCTGCTGCTGCTGCTGGTGGCGAGGGGAAACCAGCACTGCAAGGTCAGTGGTGAGTGTCAGTATGTGAGGAGGGGGGAGGGAGAGAGAGCGAGGCTGAAAACAAAAAAGACGAGAGAGAGAGTCGGTGGAGTCAAGGTCCACCTGGCAGGCCGTCCTCCGCTTCGCCTCCAACAAGATGGATTCAGAGAGCAACGAGTCGGGTAGGGAGCTGGTTTTTAATTTACGACTCCTCTCCTGTGTGTGTGATTGTGTGTGTGCACCACATCCTCGCCATTCCCCTCAGAGAGTGCGTGCGTGCGTGTGACATTGAAAGAGTGAGGGAGGCTAACAGAGTCCAGGTCTCGGTGATGAAGCCTGCACGGTGGCGGCCATTGATCTGCTCGTCCCGGTCGTCCAATCAGCCACCAGGTTCTGCTTGACTGACGCGCCTCGAGACCAATGGTGGCGAGCGCACAGATTTCATGCTGTGAGGGATGCTGATGGTTTCTGATTGTGTTTGTTTTCATGAATTGAAGCTCACGCTGTCACCTCGGCCGCTGCAGAGCGGGTGTGGGATTTGTAAACGTGCATGTTTTCAGTTTCTGAAGGTTCAAACAGCTTAAAGTGTTTGTTGCTTTGACACAGATGCATTTACCTGACTGTATTTTGCAACATATTTTCAATTTTTATTATGAGATGAGTGAGATATCATGGTTACACCAGAGGATGTTCCTTTAGATTAATTCACTGGTTTTCTAAATGGGTGGAGAAGTCAGGCTATTGGACTAGTAAGTGAGACATCAAAATTGATCAAAATATGATTATTTATTTTTTATTTTTTTGTGTGTGTCATCCATAAAACGGTGTGCTCAGCCTGAACAAGTCTACAAGTCAGGTGAGTTCAGTTTGTACAGTTGTGGTTTACAAACATTCATCATGGGTTTAATGATTTCTTTGAACTGTTCTTTTTCCAGGGTGGAATGAATGTAAAGCATGTATCTGTAATGACTTTAAAAAACAAGAATTGATTGCACACGTTTGAATTTATTTTGGATTTTCCCCAATCCACACAGGGTCAAAAGTATACATACAGGCTCAAACATATACAAACACTCCACTAATATTTGGTTAAATCTCTCTTAGCAAGTTGTATCTCGACCAGACGCTTTTGGTAGCCTTCAGCAAGCTTCTGGCTGAATATTTGAGCACTCTTCTTGGCAGAATTGGTAGAGTTAATTTAAATTGGCTGGTTTCCTGGCACAGACCCGACTTTTAAACATAGTCCACAAATTTTCAATAGGGTTGAGGTCGGGGCTTTGGGAAGGCCATTCCAGAAGCTTAATATTAGCCTGTTTTATCTATTCCAAAACCAGTTTTGATGTGTGTTTGGGATCATTGTCCTGCTGGAACACCCAGTTTTCCCCACGTTTCAACCATCTAACTGTTGATTTGAGGTGAAGTTGAATAATTTGGAGGTTCCCCCTTCTTCATTATTTCATCCACTTTGTGGAGTGCACCAGTACCACTGCAGCAAAACAGCCCCAGAGCATGATGCTACCACCACCATGCTTGACAGTTGGTGCAGTGTTCTTAGGTTTGAAAGCCTCACATTTACTCCTCCAAACATACCTCTTGTCATTGTGGCCAAATAGCTCAGTCTTTGTCTCATCTGACCATAAGACTTTCCTCCAGAAGGCATTTGGCTTGTCCATGTGGGCAGTTGCAAATTTCAGTCGAGCTTGAAGGTGTCGATTTTGGAGCAGGGGCTTCTCTCTTGGTCAGCACCCTCTCAGTCCATGTCAATGTAAATCTTGCTTCACTGTGGGCAATGATGCTGGTGTTCCAGCAGTTTCCAGTTCATGGCAGTACTTGCGTACAGTTGTTTGAACTGATGATCTTGGACTCTACAGTTGTTTAGAAATGGCTCCAAAAGACCTTCCTAACTTGTGTAAACCTGCAATTCTCCTTCTTAGATCTTCACTGAGTTCCTTGTACTTTCTGAGTTCTGAGTATTGGTCAACCCAGTGAGTGCTGTCAAACAAATCCTCTTTATGCTGGCAAAGAGAAACTTCCAGTTCTAGTCAGACATGATCACTAACGAGAAGTTAATAGGCCTTGTCAAGTTAAGACACTGTAGAACATTCAGCATCACTTTTAAAAGATTTAAGTGACTGTATGTATGTATATATTTGAGCCTGTATGTATACTTTTGACCCTGTGTGGATTGGAGAAAATCTAAAATGAATTCAAACTTGTGCACCCTTGTTTTTTACCATTACATTCATGCCTATGATGAGTGGATGTAAACTTCTGACCACAACTGTATAGCCTAGTATCACACGTAAAGTTTTAAAGGGGACAGAGAAAAAAAAAACAGAGATAAAAGCAACGGAAGTAGAAGGTCAGTGTATTAATGAAGAAAATGTGCTGCTCACCTGACCAGTTGAACACTGTAGAGTGAGGCTGTACTATGAGAAGAACCATTGTTTGCTCAAATTAAATTAGATTCAGTTATCATTACTGTAAAAACACTAAAGTTACATTAAATTAAAGAAGATTTCACAGGGCTGGATTACATGCAAAGTCTATTACATGCAGTGATGCAAATTTACCTGAATTCATGCCAGGTGATGCAAGTAGAGGCCAATCTGCATTCGCGCAAATTAAAATATTTAAACTTCAGCAAAAAATTTGCTTCCCATTGCATCTCGAAAACCCGTCAGCTGGGATTCTCCTGACACCACGGCCAATCAGAAATGGAGGAGGAGCTTACTGAAACTGTTGGAGGGCAGCTGGAGCTGAACGGTTCAACTTTGCTTTTATATAGAGGCGGGAAACAAGGAGAGGGCTTGGACAAAAGTAAGAAATTGTAGGACTTCATGTTAGATTCTGGAAATCTGTTATTGTAATTTGATTATGGCTGTCAGTTGGACTCTTCCTCGCCCCGTTGCCTGCTAGGGGTGAATATTCGTGGGTTTCCAACTCGACTGTATTCTCGAAACGCGAAACACCAAATTTAGCTTCATGTTTGGTGTGAACGCACCATAAGACTTAATGGAAATTATCCATTGAGTTTTTTATCCCCCTAATATTTTAAAGTAGGCTGTTAAAGGTTTGGGGGCATAAAGTATAAAAGCTGCAACACTAAACTGTAATTGTATCTAAACTTTGTTTCTTTTATTCCATTATGGACGGAGGAAATGTCATTGCTGGGGTGGCACTAAGATGTCAGGGCCCAAAATGGAATCCAGCAGACTCACTTCTTCACTTTCCTCTTCAGAGCTTTACCCTTTTCTGATTTTCTGGTGCTGTCTGTCTTTTTGTGATTACTGCTGTTGTTACTTGTGAATTTTGTCACATGACGACAGATGCTTGGTTAGCTAACCAAGAAAACTGGCTGATCTTACTGACATCTTTTCTAAGTTTTGTATTGGTCAAAAAAAAATGACTAGATACCAAATCAAAACAGCTTTTTGAAAGTCATAACAACTAATGGTCAAAGAAAGGCTTTTTCTTCTACTGGCATCCATTTGGAGACAAAATCTCCCTTACATCACATAGATCTGCAGCTGCTGCACACCCAGCTGCCTCAGCTGTCTGTCAGCAGCCTCACATTTACTCATTAACTAACACAGAGCTCAATAAGTTAATCCACTTCTTACTGAAAAAAGCTCAGCTTGCTGTGTCAGTGCACAGGTGAAGCTGAGCATGAAGGACTGTGCGTGAAGGTTTGGGTGACAGGCGACCATGCTTCGGCCTTGGGCTGGCAGATGTTTGATTGGCGGCAGCGCTGAAGCACCAGAGGTCAGCTGCTGCCTTTCACGCTCAATTAAGTCCCTCCCTCCCATATGCCCTGCTACCTCGCTGCGAGACACGTCCGCACGTTTGTACTTCAGTCTTTGTGAAGACTGTCATTGACGTGCATGTCTGCTAACTAAATATAGCTCAGACAGCAGTCTGATTCTAACCTTGGCTCTAAAAGGAAAGCCTCAACCATCCAACAGCTTTCTGAACGAGTGAGGAGTTAATGGCAGGCAGTACTTACTTTTCCCTGCTGCAGACTGTAGCACTGGTTATAGTAGTGCCTTTCAGAGAGAGTGTAATGCAGGTTATTTCTTGAAGCAGGCAAGGATATATATATAAATATAAGGACTCTGTGTGTGTGTGTGTGTGTGCCAGATTATCGGTTGCAGCTTTCTTGATAGCAGCTCATCCAAACAGCATGAGTGACAGACTTGTCATTTTGACAAAGGAGGAAGGAAGCTCTACACAGCTCTGATGGCTGATCTGACAGGTGCTTTTCAATGGGGCAGGTAGAAGAATTAAAAAAAAAACACAAAACTCTGCGACAGATTGCACAGCGGCTCATCTGCCTCCATCTCACCCTATCCCAGCATCCTCCTCTGTCACACCAACCCTCTGCATCTCCTCCTTCACTACATCCATGAACCTCCTCTGAGGTCTTCCTCTTTTCCTCCTGCCTAGCAGCTCCATCTTCAACATCCTTTGTCCACTATATCCACTATCCCCCCTCAGTTAATTTATGTTTTAAGGGGGGGGGGGTCACATTTTCACACAGGGCCATGTAGGTTTGGATTTTTTGTTTCCCTTAATAATAAAAACCTTCATTTAAAAACTGCATTTTGTGTTTACTTGTGTTATCTTTGTCTAATATTTAAATTTGTTTGATGATCTGAAACATTTAAGTGTGACAAACATGCAAAAAAATAAGAAATCAGGAAGGGGGCAAACACTTTTTCACACCACTGTACTTGGATGGGTGAGCTGTGTGAGTCCATCAGACTAGTAGTCTGTATGCCATGTGGAGAAGAGAGAAATATGAAATACTGACCAGCTCTGCTCTTTATATACTCTATGCCACAATCAGCCCCTGATGACATGGCCTGGATCACATGGCCTACAAAGACAGACTGACAGAAGGGTCATCACACCACCACCACCACCAGAGTCCAATAAAACTGACCAGCTGATGAGAGACATGCCACCAAAAGTCTAAAAGTAACACTCTTTAGTCATCAAGACTGACAAAATTTGTTTACCAGTTTAATGGGGTTACCACAGTTACAACTTCATCAATTCCATGGCTCACCAAGCTCTCAGCAACTTGGTACTTCAACAACTTTAAGAGAATGGAAGAAGGAAGCCCCAGAAATTGGAAAAGATACACATAATACATGTGGAGTCAAGCTCTAGACAGTGCATTAGCCATCACATTTTCTGAACCTTTTAGGTGCCAGATGTCCGGATGATTAAGGATGGTAACTGAGCCTTTAAGTTTTATCTTCCATTTAATTTTTTTTTCAATGCATGTGCCTTTTATCCCTTTTTCTCTTCAGTTTCTTCTTCTTCAGTTGCATTCTGGTCATTAAAGTCATTGTACTCTCCAAATAGGTTAAAAGAAATTATGAAGTAACTAAGTTTTGCAGTTGATTAGATGTTAGCTTGTTAATGATCTGCATTAGGGTGTAAGCACAGGTTTTGTCTATGTCCCTGTAGCTATGGTTACCCACTTTAGATACAGGCTGAGCAAGCACATTACTTTAGAGTAATAAACAGTCAGTTTTTCTGGAAGTACTTTGTAGTTGTCCTCAGGAATTAAGGGACACCTTACAGTCAATCAAAATCAAGTATTACTTCAGAGTATGGTCTAAGACGTAATAATCATCTCTCTTTACCTGATATAAAAATAAAGTTGGCACTGCTTTTGTAGGTCCTTGGAGTGGTGAAAGATTATCAAATGTGAAGCCGAGATATAATTATTAAATCCAGTGTAGTCCTGCCTAAGACATAACTGCCGGAGGCTTTTGCCCTCTGGTTGAGGGACAGGCACTTTTGCTTCTTACTAAGGAGCAACTCAAAGTCAAGTGTGAGCACATCTGCAGGAAATAAGACAAATATGCAAAGAGTGGCCAAAATAACAGAAAACTCGAAAAATAAAACAAGCCAACACAATCAAATCAAAATGGAGAAAAATGGCACCTGGAAATTGGCATGAAAAAGTTAATATATTTTAAGTTTTTCAAAGGTAGAATTGCTGCTGTGTGTGCGGTGCTCGAAAACATAATGAATAAAGGTATTGTTTCAGCATCACCAACTCGTTCTTCAATGATCATTTAAAAAAAACAATCTGCAAGAAACAGGAAGGA
The DNA here is from genome assembly GCA_015106735.1 of Paratilapia polleni. Lineage (NCBI taxonomy): Eukaryota > Metazoa > Chordata > Actinopteri > Cichliformes > Cichlidae > Paratilapia > Paratilapia polleni. Next base: position 7,502 of record VUQI01018792.1, on the reverse strand, counting down.
GGAAGATATAAAAAGAAATACTGATATGTATCCCACATTTGATAACAAATAAAAAGAAATCTCAATTGTGAGATTAGTCTTAGAGTAGTGCAGTATAATCTACAGTATGCAGTGTTCAGTCAGCTGGATAAATTAATTAGCTGAATGGATTCAAATTCATTTTCAGAGCCAGTACTGGAAAACATTATTTCAAGAGGTTTAATGGTGTAAATGTGTTTTGTAAAATGCTTTATTCTCGTTGAAAATAATTTTTACAAGTCTTCTGAATAAGATGTTTGAGACTGTCTGTCATGTTCTTGTGCTAAATGGTTGCGTAGCAGATATAGAGCCTCTTTTACTCTCATAAAATAGAGGTGAGCGTAATAGCAACAATGGGTAGACTGTTTTTCCACCATATAACCAGAAATTGTATATTTTACAGTCTTAAGAAGGCTTTGCCTTTTGTGCCCTTTGGTGTGCTGTGGATTTACAGTATAGTACCTTTACAAAAAGGATTCAGCCCTTTAATTCAGTATTTCATAGAGCCCATTTGGAAGCAATCACGTGTTTGAGGCTTTTTAGGTACATCTTTTACACCTGGATATGGGCAGTGTATCCCATTCCTTCCTGTGGATCCTCTCAAGCTCTGTTAAATTGGATAGGAAGCGTCTATAACGTGCCTTCTTTAGGTCTCTCCACAGATGTTTTGTGCAGTTTGAGTGTAGCCTTTCTTGGTTTTCTTTACAGACCTCTCTGAATTTGGCTGCATTCATCTGTCTCTCATTTGACTGTTCCTGCCAGTGAGAGGCACTCTCAGAGCACCACACACTTGACTTTAGGGATGATCCAGGTGACGAGCAATGCCTGTTGTTGGCCAGAAATAGTGGCTGTAGTTCAGTTTAATTCAAATCAGTTCATTTCAGTTCAGTTTTATTTAAATAATGTCAGTTTACAATGACATTTATCTCTAGGTGTTTTACATTGTAAGGTAAAGAGCCTAAAATGTTAGAGAATTCCAATGATCCAACAATCCCCTGTGGGGAAGCACTTGGAGAAGGTTGGGAATAAAAAACTCCCTTTTAAGAGGAAGAGACCTCCAAAAAAACAGGCTCAGGGAAAGGCTGGCTGGATGGTGAAAGAACAAAGAAGACAGAAAAGAATAGCATAAAGATGTTACAAACAACAAACAGGACACAGCAAATACTGCAGGAGAGAGTAAATGAAAAGTTAATAAAATAAAAGCATGGGGACTAAAAAATGGGTGTGTAGAAGCAGTCATTTCATCAGTACCAAAAAGGACACGTTTAAGCCTAATTGTAAAGAGCATGTCTGTCTTCTGAACCCAAACTTGGAGCTGGTTCCATGAGAGAGGAGCCTTGTAGCTGAAAGCTCTAACTCCCAATCTACTTTTGAAAACTCTAGGAACCACAGGTCTCCCTGCATTCTGGGAGCAAAGTGCATTATTGGGATAATGTAGTATTATGAGATCTTTAAAATATGATCCTTCAGGTATGTGAGGAAAAGGATTTTAAATTCAATTTTAGATTTCACAGGTAGCCAGTGGGCAGAATCCAGTATGGGAGAAATGCAATCTCTTTTTCTAGTCCCTGTTAATTCTCTCGCTGCAGTTTTTACAATCAACTGAAGGCTTTTTCAGGAAGCTATTCAGATGACCTGATAATATTCCAACCTAGAAGTAACAAATAATTGATCTTTTAGCATCACTCTTAGATAATGAGATAGGAGAGTGCACAAAGAGGTCAGTTTTTTGTCTCATGAGACCAGAGTTGTTTTTGGTTTTTTTTGTTTTTGTTTTTTGGGTTGTTTTTTTTGGTTGTTTTTTTTTTGTCATGCTGCCCTAGTATTTCACACTTCAAACAGACTATCATGCCTTTTACTCCAGAGGTTTCCCTCCAGCCACCATAAAGGCCTGATTGATGGAACTGATTGATGGTTGTCCTTCTGGAAGGTTCTTCACTTTCTGCAGAAGATTTCAAAAGCTCTGTTTAAGTGACTCTTGGTCATCTGTCTCGCCCTCTTTTGCTTTATATTTTACACAAGCTCAACTCTTTTGTGATTACTGGTGGTTTGAGATTTTGAATGTGTAGCATTTTTGGAATATTTTGATCTGCCAGTTCTTTTTTATTGGTGTTGCAATTAGTGCCCTAACAGCTGTTTAATTTAAGATGATATATTGAAGAAAGGATGATAACCTCTTAAGACAAAATAAAAGCAACGATTATAAACAACTGTTTACTACACCTTACAACCATACAAATATTAGCCTTAAGTTAGCAGTCACTTGTGATGGCTCTGTTTTTGTTTTGTTTTTGTTTTTTTTGTTTTTTTTTTGGGGGGGGGGGGTTGTTTTTTTTTTTAATTTTATTTAA
>VUQI01018788.1:1432-14121 GCA_015106735.1 Paratilapia polleni | reverse complement strand
TCACTCTTGCTGCTATCCTTCTGTCACACATCACTCCTGACACTTGTCTCCACCCTGCCTGCACTCTATTCCTGACCTCTCTTGTGCACTCTGTTGTTTTGTTTTGTTTACCCCAGGTATTTAAACTTATCCACCTTCACTACCTCTGTCCTTGCATCCTCCGTTCACAAATAAAACCAAAATAAAACATAATATATGGTCAAACCACCTTTCGCTGCAATTACAGCTGCAAGTTTTTTGGGGTATGTCTCTACCAGTCTTCTTTGCAAAATAGCTCCAGTTCAGTCAGAGTAGATGGAGAGCGTCTGTGAACAGCAATTTTCAAGTCTTGCCACAGATTCTCAATAGGATTTAGGTCTGGACTTTGATCTAAACCATTCCACTGTAGCTCCGGCTGTATGTTTAGGGTCGTCCTGCTGGAAGGTGAACCTCCGCCCCAGTCTCAAGTATTTTGCAGCCTCTAACAGGTTTTCTTCCAGGATTGCCCTGTATTTAGCTCCATCCATCTTCTCATCAACTCTGATCAGCTTTCCTGTTCAACTGAAGAAAAGCATCCCCACAGCATGATGCTGCCACCACCATGTTTCACAGTGGGGATGGTGTGTTCAGGTTGATGTGCAGTGTTAGGTTTGCACCACACATAGCATTTTGCATGTAGGCCAGAAGGTTCAATTCTGGTCTCATCTGACCAGAGCACCTTCTTCCACATGTTTGCTGTGTCCCCTACATGGCTTGTGGCAAACTGCAAACAGGACTTCTTATGGCTTTCATTCAACAGTGGCTTTTTTCTTGCCACTCTTCCATAAAAGCCAGATTGTGTGTGGAGTGCACGACTAATAGTTGTCCAGTGGACAGATTGTCCCACCTCAGCTGTGGATCTCTGCAGCTCCTCCAGAGTTACCATGGGCCTCTTGGCTGCTTCTCTGATTAATGCTCTCCTTGCCTGGCCTGTCAGTTTAGGTGGACGGCCATGTCTTGGTAGGTTTGCAGTTGTGCCATACTCTTTCCATTTTTGGATGATGGATTGAACAGTGCTGAGGCCTTCACAGATACAACAGTTGTATTTATACTGAGACTAAAGTACAAACGGGTGGACTCTTTACTAATTAGGTGACTTCTGAATACAACTGGTTACACTGGATTTTATTTAGGGGTATGAGAGTAAAGGGGGGGTGAGTACTAATGCATGCCGCACTTTTCAGGTTTTTATTTGTAAAAAACTTTGAACACCATGTATCATTTTCCTTCCACTTCACAATTATGAGCTACTTTGTGTTGGTCTATCACATAAAATCCCAATAAAATACATTTAAGTTTGTGGTGACAAAATGTGGAAAAGTTCAAGGGGTATGAATAGTTTTTCAAGGCACTGTAACAAATCAATTTATGACCACATTTTCCTGGTTTCTTGTGATTTAGCCAACCACCTAGTGTAACAGAAAAACTTAACACTTTGATAACTGATTTTATCAGCTGTTCAGTTAATAATCAAGCTGCTGTAAAAGAAGAGATGAGATAGACTGAATGAGGTGTTGAACTTTTATTTTTAGAGACAGAAAAAGGTTCACAGTCGTTCAAATAAACACCTTTTAATTGAGCTCAGTATGGGACTACAGAGCATGCTGTTGGACAAATAAGAAGGACCAGATCTGAACTACACAACTGTCCACATCCAGCTTTATAAATCCTGTTTTTGTAGGTTATCAGCAAAATGCAGCCTCCTGCATGCAGCTTTTCATAAAGAAAATGCTGCACACTGCCTGAACTAGGAAATTTCTAACTTCAGCGTTTCTTAAGTAATCTGGTATTAAGTCAAATAGCAGTGTCAAGGCTGAAATTCTGCACTTAGAAAGCATGAAAGCATGACACCGACCACAAACTACACACAGTGTACATGTTACTATTCACAGGCTGTTTATGATTAAGACTTCAATTTGTTAGTGTTATAACACCGCTGTGTCCTATCAGTGAGTTGCTGCAAGGTCACTGACCAGAAGTAAGGTCAGACAGGTGTCAAAGGTCGTGTCAGAGGTCGGGAGAAGGTCTTGATGTCGGTCGGTCTGTCAGGTCAGGTGTCATTGTGTCATGACAACAGTCGCCTAGGGAACAAGAAGCTGCAGTGTTATTCACAGGAAGAGAAACAACGGTCATCAGAAACTTGTTGACATCTTGTCAGACTGTTGCTTTCATCACAAATAAGAAGAGAGCGCACAGGTGGGTGAAGTGAAGGAGCTCTCACACATAGTCTATTACAATTTGCACATAAATCTGGGATAATACTAAGGATAAATGTTCTAAACTCTAACACCCTGTAATGTAAGCAGAGTAGTGGTGCAAGCCTTTAAGTATAATGATGTAGCAGCACATTTTTAAGAAAATCAAAATGCTTTGGACCAAAAAATGTCAAAATGATGTCTTGTCATCAGGCTTTCAAACACTATAACACAGTATTATATGATCTTCTTATATGCTTCTTCTTTTTGTCACTAATGACAGTAGAGTTAATCTCTTTTTTTTTTTTTTATTGGTCAGACAAAGCAAAAAATTTAAAGACACCACTTCAATTTCTGGTTATCACTATTTACTGTCCAGGGTTTCTGACAATGTATTGCAAGCTTGGTAGCCTGCAGCACCTAAACGGAACCTCAGCATTGGGGAATTTTGTATTTTTATGATTTCTTACTTTTTTTTTTAAGACATTTATCTATAACCTATGCTGAGAAGTTGCTAATGGATCAGTAAAAGACGTCAGCAATAAGCTATCTGGTTAGTGCTCCCAAGTGTGTTGGTCCATGTTACTACATCTAGAACTAAATATAGGTCGTGTTTATTCCATCGTTGTACTTGCACCACTTCCTGAATTTGTCTTTTTAATACTTCTACCTGTCTCCCTAAAAGCACCTGTCGGATCAGCCATCAGAGCCACGCAGTGCTTCCTTCCTTCTTTGTGAAATGATGTAGCAGCACCGTTCCTTTGTTGGGGGGCCTGCTAACATGCAGAGCCTTCCTCATCTCTGAACAGACCCTGAATTGTGGCGTCGAGAGCCAAGAGTCTGCATGTTCACAGCTACGCTGTTTCACCACTGCACAGCAGAAGTGAGGTTTCTTTACAAAGTTTGTACACCCCAGATTACTTCGAACCATCCCCTCACACTACCACTGAACTTCTCTGTCTTTACAGTGATACAGTGCATTTATTTTGTATTGTATTTAAAAAATTTATGCTTTATTTTTGTTCTTATGTTCATGCTTGTTAAGACGTTCTTTACTAGGTGGTCGGTCAGCAGGGGTAGCTGAAGAATCTGACACTGGAACATACACACATTGGTGTTGCATTAACAAAATGAGATTTCCTAATCAACAATATGAGTGTGTGTGTTAGTTGCTTAAACAAACCATGTAAACAGACCTTAGACGCATTATGTGTATAGTGTAGATAACATATTGTTACGAAAATACTTCCAGTTACACACACTGGTGGTAACTGCAGCAGAAGACTGCACACTTACCGCTGGTTTCTGTCACGTAGTCCTCAGTAGGTACGAGGACGTTTGTGAGATTCCTCTCTGGGAGGATCAGCTAGCATCACCTTCATCTTTACTCCGTTAATGACGCGGCCGTGCAGCGCTGCCATGGCCTCGTCTGCACACTGACAGAGATGAACATACAGATGAAGAAGAATCTGAAGTGCAGTTTACATACACAATCTGACACTCCTAAACTTCCATTCCTCACTAATAAAATGCACAAGTTTATCCTCAGTCAGCTCTGAGTTTTACCTGTTTATCCGCATACTTCATGTATCCAACTTTCCTCCCTGGAACCAAATGGACCTCAATAAGGGAACCAAAGCGACTAAAGAGGGAGACACGGTGGAACAAATGACATTTAATTGTAAAGCAGGAACATTTGCTAATGCTGGCTGTCTGGTTTAATAGCAGCATTACACTGTCATTCAAAAGCACTTAGCCTGATGTTTTCATTCACAGCAGTTTGCACTGATTGAGCCAAGAGTCGTAATCGAGTGGACCTTTGACCCTCCTGTTAATGGACCATTATTCTTACCATTTTGTGACAGCATGATTATTTAACTCATCAGCATTTTCTGACCATGTTGTGATCGAGTTAGATCAATGGGCATTTACCAGAAAACATCCTCCAGCACATCGGGGGGCAGCGGGGAGGGGCTGAACACAACAAACAGCCGCTCCTTGGTTTTGCTGTCAGGTGGCGCAAGTTTCTTCGGTGGGGGCAGGCTGGCGTCTGTCTGAATTCGAGAAATTGACGAGACAACAGAAAAGCCCTGGTAGATATAAAGAAAGAACACACAGGATCAAGGACACAAATTACACATTTTTTATCATAATTATACAAAACTTAATGGTCAAACACCGTATATCCTTAAGAACACTAGTTCCTACGTTTGGTCTGTTGAACTATATTTAATCTTTATGTGAATAAATATTTTAACAGATAAGGACTAAAATTTTTTCTTGCAGGGTTTTACTTATTTCTTACTGTCATAGTTCAAAAACTATCTGAAATGTAAGAAGAGTGTGCAGAGTAACAAGAGGGTGATCTGATATGACTTTCTAAATCAGGTGCTGAATTAATAACTCACAGGTTTCATCACTTGGCTGGTGGACGGTCCGTTCCACACCGCCAACATCATCTGAGCGGCAACAAACTGCATGGCCATCCGACCTACAGGACTACACACAAGAAAACACACAGGCTGTTTCTAGCTGTGGACAGAGAGGAAACATGAAAGGTCTGCATTAAGTATTCAGGACAGTAGTCCACTGATAGTTTGTAGGCCTATGTTTACATGTTGTAGCTGTGTCCTGTCACCAGGAGGCAGTGTTAAAAATATGTGCAACAACCGGTAATCTCTCTCTCTCTCTCTCTCTCTCTCTCAAAAAGCTGTGCAAAAGCACACCAAAGCAGGACCATAACCCTCACAATGAGCCCAGAATACACTTTGGTCATGGGTTTAAACCACTGGTCCTACATCACACAGTGAGAGAGGTTGTGCCTAAAGACAGTCTGTGACTAAATTCGGACAGGGTCTAAATTTACAATGACCATCTCACAACCTGCCTGCTGCTACAACCCACATCTACTAACCAATATGAAAAGAATATTTTTGAAAATCTAATTGAGTTGTGACAGCAGAAGCCTTCTCTGTGTGTCCTCAAGCTGTCATCATGACTAAGCTATGAGGGGCATCGCATAGTGAGAAACAGCAGGGGAATAACAGCTGTGCATCTCGGCGCAGATTCAGTATCGCTGTAGAGTCTAACATGTGTCAAACTTGATGTCCAACCCAAGTTCATTAGATCTATGTACACTGTAACTGTACAGCTTTTACACCTTGACACCATAATAATATATAATAAGGCCGCAACAGCGCTATGGACAACAACTGCCCGGTCACTGCGACCCACAGAGGCCAACAGTCACCCATGAATATTTAACAACAAATAAAATGTGACCAAGAGGACGTGCAGACAAGGTCACAGTTAATTATCAGTGGCATTTTGGTCCCCATTTTTTAATTTATGGATATATTAACTTTAAAGGGTGTTCCTTCTCAGAGCCTCCAGTAACTTCTGACCCTTCTGCAGGCTCAAAGTTAAGCGTACGCTGTTGTGTAGTAAGGCGAGCATGTGTGTGTACCTGCTGCGGTCCTCGCCGTCGTCAACAAAATTTACAGCCAGTCTGTTGCCAGGTGGATATTCAAAGCCATTTAGCTTCTCCTTGGCATAAAGCGCTGACCCAAGATTACTGTAGCGAATCAAAGCATGACCTGGAGGCAGGTGACACACAACAAAGAAAAGGTTTAAGTGGAATATTTTACTGTCATCAAAATGAAAAGGACCTCATCAATATTCACAGATAACATGGACTGCAAACTGGAGTAAACCAAATGTAGAGCGTTTTATGTGTTTTTTGTTTTTGTTTTTTTTTTTTAACTCTTTAAATTAATGACAACTGATATAGCCACCTATCAGGTAATAATCAGTCCCAGTCATATTTATTCAGTTTCTCAAACATGAGGACTTGCTCCTTTTATCTATTTCATGTAATCGCAAATTGAATATCTTTTAGTATTTGTCTGTCACACTAAGAAAACACTGATGATTAAAAACGTGTCACATTTGTTGATTAAATAAGTATCTGTGGATCTAAGTTCTGAAAGAGGCACAATTACCTTTGGTGTTAAATGGTCTGGAAATTCACTGGGTGGAAAACTGCCACATTCAGCTTTACCAGAGACATTATATAAAGACGAGAGAAGGCACTACCTATGGAAAAAAAAAATCTGAAGCCAATCAACAGCCCAAATAGGGAACATATTAGCCAATCGTGTTTTCGTGGTCACGCACAGTAGTGGTTCAAAACTGTTTCAGCTGTGTGATGGCAGGCATATCTCTTCTACTTGTTACTGTAGTAAAGATGTAGGTAGTTGTATGTTTTTACCTGTTCTTGGCTTACCATATCCATAACATGAATTAGCATGCATTTGTTTAGAGCAGAGATGCTGTTCGTGTCAGCACTCTGGACTGAGCCATTAATGAAACTGTAATGTTATGAAACTGTGTGTATGCATAGCAGAAGTACATCTTCCCAGGGAATACTTTTCAAGCAGTTCTTATTGGATGCGACTGGTGATTCTAAACACACATTTTTATGTGCCAGTGACTATTGAAAAGTTATGGCTCTGTTCCCATTCATTTAGATAGGAGCTTCCAAACAATCACTTGGAGAGGGCAGATGACTTGCTTCTAAAAGGACTTTGTATTTATACCCAGCTCTCAAAATTATATTCTGTTCCATTTTGTCCAAACTGCAAGAACTGAATCTTGAATCTGCCCATTAGATCACAAATCTATTTAACAAATTAACTGCTAATAAGAGCAAGCCAGAGTAAAAGCCTAAGAAATCGTGCAGTTCCACTTAAAATGAAGCTCTAGTGAACACATAACTGTTCACTTATCATAGCTTTTTTTTTCCATCATTGAACTAGGACCCAGTTTTGCTTATAGCTTATAGTTAGAGCTGGAATCAGGTGATGATGAACCATCTCTAAGTGATGCTGCTACAGGTTCAGGCACCTGAGCTCATATGATACTGTGAGGACTTCTTCTACATACCATACACTGGCAATGCATATATGTGTCATCTCTCCCTATACCTCTCTGCAGATATCTCTGGTAGAATAATCTGCTTGGTTTTGATTTGAGGTTACTGGCCCCACCAATGTGCTCAGTGTTTATTGATTCTTACCCCAGCAAGTCGAGGTAAACGGTTGCCCTCCCTGAACCTGGTTCTGCTGAAGTTTCTTCATGTTAAATGTTTTTTTTTTCTCCCCACTGACACCAAGAGCTGCTGTAAAGTGCTCTGGCTGGTATAACATGTTGGAAGTTATATAAATAAAACTGAACTGTTAACCTTTGCTCATTCCATAGGCGTCCCTCTGTAGCTCACAGTATTCCATGCCGGGAATAATGTCAAACAGAGCAAAGATCTGCTCCTGAGTGAGTGCAGCCCGCGTGGACACCATGAGACTACGCGTGAAGTCACCGGCACGGTAATCTATAACTGTGTAGTTCCCAGGGTCAGCTGTACAGGGAAGAAGGACACCAGGGTCACTAACAAGACAGAGACTGAAACTAAGACTTTAACTCTTTTCTCTCCTATGGTACTCAATTTTGTGGACAAAGAAATTCTTACCCACTGGGAATGCGTACTGGTTCATGGATTCAGAGCCGCCAGTGTAATCACTCCTGGCTGCTGCCCCAGAGTTGTAATCTTCTGTTGCTGTCGATTTGCTTCGAGGTTCAGCCAGGATGGCCCTGTAGGCTAATATCATCATTGCCACAGTTTTAAGTCACAAATATGTCCTTCACCAAGTATTAACCAAAGTGAGAAGCCATCATAGCTGTAAATAAGCTAAATATTCTGTTTACTGTGCAGTGTAAGTGTGTGGATATGTGATTTTCATGCTACTTCTACTGCAATTAATGAATGAGTGAAAGATTTTGACACAGTCTTACCTTTGTCACAGTTCTCTATGGCGAGGGCAGCTTGGGAGGGTTTGTAGTATCTCACATAGCCGAGGCCTTTACTTTCCCCAGTGAACTTATTTTTGATGATCACACAATACTCAATATCCCCATACTCCTGAAGGATGGAAAACAGAGGAACAGGAACGGGGGGGGGTTATAATCTTCCTTCTGGATTTTGAATTTGTGATCACATATTATTTAATGTTTTTATGCATATGAAAGACAGAGATGGCAGTTGTAGCCAATAGAGAATTTAGGGGTATCAGTATGTTTCAGAAAGCCTGAAATGAGGTGGCCTAAAAGATCACCATTTGTAACTAAGACATGTACCACTGTAATAAACATTAACCACTTGTAAGGGATACCATATTTTTGCAGCTGAGTGTGAAGAAACTGGGATGAGAATTAGCACCTCTGAGCCTGAGGCCATGGTTCTCAGCTGGAAAAGGGTGGAGTGCCCACTATGGTTTGGGAATCAATTGCTGCCCCAAGTGGGAGAGTTCAAGTATCTCGGTGTCCTATTCATGAGTGAGGGGAAAAATGGAGCGGGAGATGGACAGATGGACTGGTTGTACCGGTCTGTTGTGGTGAAGAGAGAGTCGAGTGTTAAAGCGAAGCTGTCGATTTACCAGTTGATCTACTTTCCTACCCGCGTCTATGGCCACGAGCTGTGGGTAGTGACCAAAAGAATGATACAAGCGGCAGAAATTAGCTTCTTCTGTAGGGTGTCTTGGCTCTCCCTTAGAGATGGGGTGAGGAGCTTGGTCATTCAGACTAGAGCCGTTCTCCACTCCTTCACATCAAAAGGAGCCAGTTGTGGCGCCTTCTAGGTGAGGTGTGTCGGGCATGTCCTACAGGGAAGAGCCCCTGAGGCAGACCCCGGCACACTGGAGAGTGTCCCCCTGGTTGAGCTGGAGGAGGTGGCCAGAGAAAGGGAGGTCTGGGCGTCTCTGCTTAGACTGCTGACCCCATGACCCAGACCCGGATAAGAGAATGGACGAATGAATGAATGTATGGCATATTTCAGGATGCACTAATTGTGAAATTCTGGATGCTGATTTTTTTTTTTTTTGGTTTGTTTATCATGTTTCTTTTTTGGTATTTATGCCCCCTTTACTCAAAGGTAATACAGACATCTTCATTATATATAGTATCTTAACTGTTTTATAGTCTTTCAGCTTTTTATCACATACATTTTTAAGATTAGGAAGCACAAAATAGATATGACATAAGAGATACATTTCGGATATTGACATCAATCAACAAGGCTGATAGTGAAAAACAGACATGGGCAAAATGATACCGAAGCTTTCAAGCATGTGTCAGTCATCCTGAAGCGTAGTGATTCGAAACACTGTGTCGGAGCTTGTATTAAAACACCACTGTCACGTGATAAATCTAACTTAATCTTAAAAAAGAAATTAATAAAAAAAAAAAATCTAAAAACACTGGACTAGACTAAACAAAAAACAAGACGTTTGGGTGTTCATCCAAACCCCATCATCAGTTGTAAAGCTGCAGCAAGAGTAGTTTTTCTTTTGTTTTTAGTCCAGCGTTTTTAAGTAAAACTTGTTTTTAATGCTTTCTAAATCCTGGATATTTGAAATGACATTTGACTCTTCGTATTCTGTCATATTTACATTAAGTTTAATCTGGAATGTGTTTTGAGAGTGTTGTTAGTTAGTGTGTCTGCATATTTATTAATATCTTTTTACCATTTTATTACCATCTATTTAATTCAGAGATGACACTGAAGACTTAGAGATTTTGACATTCTAACAGAAGTACAACTAACATCAAATAATTAATTTCAATGTATAATGATAATGTAATCATTAATTAGTATACGTGAACAAGAACATTAGATTAAAATGAACACAGTCTTTTCAGAACTTTTATTGATGACATGAGACTGAAACAGTAAGTTGTGCCAGTGTTTCAGTTGCACTCATGACAGGTTGCCTTGACTTCAGTTTGCCAAATGATGTCGCTGTTCTTAGTGAGATTGAAGCCTCGAAACTTTGAATCTTTTTTGGCACAAATAGAAGGAAAGCCTCAAAGCTTCGTGAGGCTTCACCTGCCCACCACTAGTGAAAAATACCAATTCAAGGTTTTTTTCCGGGCTCAAAATAGGCCTTTGGGGGTGAATATGCACATAAGCATGACTGACCTGAGTATAGTTAAGGCAGAGTCTATTTTACCTTAGCTAACAGAGGTTTATGCATGGTCCTCTTATTTTTTTCAGCCACTTGAAAGACAAAAATGTATTTTAAACTTAAGTAAACTTAAACTCACAACTAAAATATTTTCATCACAGTCCTGGTGATTTTTTGTTAGCGGAAGGCCAAAATCTTTGGTGGGCACCAAAATGTTTTGTATGCAGGAAAAACACTACTGATGATCGGCCGACATATCAATGCATCCCAAATTATATTATATATTATCTTTGCAGCTTATATTAATCTCACTTAATAATGCTAAGTTAATATTTTGGTAAACCTAACTCATTTGGGTTATATTTTGTATGGATTGCAGACACTTACATATATGGCAAAGACAGAAAGAAGAAAACACAGGCAAGCCAAGAGCTGCAAAAACACAAAATAAGAAGTAAGTTACTTTGAATGTTTCTTTGAGGTCCTCTTCTGAGAAGGTTTTGGGGATCATGACAAAGATCCTAGTCAGCTCCTCATCCTCAACATCTCTGTGTCTCGTTGACGACCGTGACTGGGCTATAAACACCTGAAGAACCAAAGGTTGCAAACAGAAGGTCAAAGATGCTGCTTTAAAATAGAGGAAGAGAGCCATAAATTATATGCTTTTAAAGAGGAACTGCAATCAAAGAGTTAGTTCATGTAACGCCAAGAATAACATTCATCCCTAGACAAAGGACATACTATGTTTTCTCTGGCCAATTCCAGTTATTTATAATTTTTAACAGCATTTGCATCACATGAAACCTCAGATATGAGCTATCTGCATTTTTAGGTACCAATAGGAGGGGCTGCATAATCAAATAAGGGAAATAAGGGAGCAGCCGAAAGTACTGCATACACAGGAGGGATACTGTAGATGCTCTAGTTTATATGAATTGACAGCGGGTAACATTCACGCCCTTTAGCATGCTAGCAACACGCACATTATAAATCGACTGTTTGAACTGAAGCTGACAAAACATTAGCTACTTGGAAACCTAACATTTAGCGTTACCTTAATAGGTTTAGTCCCTTCCGCCAGTACTTTGCCGTGCATCTCCTCCATGGCCAAGCAGGCCTGAGAGGACTTGGCAAACTTTATGTAGGAAATGCCTTTTGACTCCTTTGTTTGCTTGTCTTTGACAACCCAGACCCCCTGAATGTCCCCAAACACGGAGAAACTTTCCCGCAGCTCATCCTCAGTGATGGACCGACTCGTGACCACGAAAAGCCGACTGTTGGGAGGGTCGTCAAGGTTTTCGGGCACCTGTTTGGAGGGATACTCCTCCATCTTCGCTTCCTTGTGAACACAACGCTGTTGCTAGCTGCCGTTGTTGCTGCCTTCAAGTGCTCCGCGGAATTATTTCAACTTACAACGACTACTGTTGGTAATGCGTTAATTTAAGTCGTTTGGCAAAATAAACTTTTGGCAAAATAAATTTGTTAATTAAGGTTATTTGGATTGAGACACTTGAAAAGTTCACGATTGAAAGCTTGTAGCAGCCGTTTGCTGTGTGTCGGTGTAATAAAGAAATAAAGAAAGGCTCGCGAGTGGTGAATGCGCATAAGACGTGTGATTGAATCATTATTTTTGATTATAATTATTATTTTTTTAATCTTGACTGGCTTTGTTCGTTGGCAAAGGGGTAAGGTAGTAAGCTAATGGTGGGAATTCCCATAGTTACGAAGGTATCAGTGGACCACAAAGATATTTGTGTTTACTGCCCTCCACAGTACGGGAGGGGTAAATGCACTCGTTACAAAATGGACTTATGTGTGGTTAAAAAAATATGCTGCTGAGAGGTTTTGTAACCGACACGTTAATTAACACGAGTGGACTCTTTTCTATTTTTATCAGATAGAAAATATATGTTATAAGATATAAAAGTATTTAAACACACAATTATATGGTGTTCATTATTTAAATCGTTTTAACAAGAGTATGGTTTTGATTTGGAAAGTGGTGAGGACATAAAATTGACAGGGAGTCTATGGATTCTCCCCTACATTATTTTGAAAGCATCCTGCTTTTCGTGCATGTGTGTGTGCTGGTGTGTAGGTATATTTTTGGGTGTTTACAGATCATGTGCTGAGTGACCCTTCTGATGATAAACATTTAGATTTTAAAGGGTTTCTGTCATATCAATGTTACAGTTTCATTTTTTTTTTTAATTTTACTAATTATCTGTCTTTGTATGTATTAAAACGAGTCTTTTCTTTTATTCTTAGGATTCATGGGGTCACCTTCAGAAACGGCTCAAGACCCACCAAACTTCAGCTTTTTTTATTTATTTATTATTGTTTTGTTCAGTTTCTGTTGTTTTTATGTTACATTTAAGCACACTAACGATCAATTCGGATTTTTTTTTCTATTATTTAATACGTCCCCCCCCCCCCCCCCCCCCCCCCCCCCGACGGGGGG
>VUQI01018782.1:12391-22933 GCA_015106735.1 Paratilapia polleni | reverse complement strand
GTAAAGGACGCATGAATCAAGGCATAAAGTCACCCAACAGCAATGTGAAAGACTGGTGGAGAGCATGCCAAGATGCATGAAAGCTATGATTGCAAATCAGGGTTATTCCACCAAATATTGATTTCTGAACACTTCCTAAGTTAAAACATTAGTAATGTATTGTTTTAAAATGAATATGAACTTTGTTTTTTTGCATTATTTGAGGTCTGAAAACACTGGACCTTTTTTGGTATTTTGACCATTTTTCATTTTCTGCAAATAAATGCTCTAAATGAAAATATTTGTATTTGGAATTTGGGAGTTATGTTGTCAGTAGTTTATAGAATAAAACAAAAATGTTCATTTTACTCAAACATATACCTATAAATAGCAAAATCAGAGAAAGTGATCATTTTGCAGTGGTCTCTTAATTTTATCCGGAGCTGTATATGTATATATTATGGGATTTCAGTCTGTGAAGTTTGACTGACATGGTTTGTTCATCATGTGAATATGATGACTTTCTTTTATTTCATGTTTGGTTTTTTTATGTTTATTAACATTTGTTACTTATATGTTCGAGATAAAGGTTTGATTCACATTCAATAACCTGTGCTATTCTCTGTGCTATAATCAATTAATGTCAGATCTGACTGTATCAGAAAATTGCATTTTCACATGCAATTTTGTTGGGTAATGTATAGAAAAATTCAGAGCCGCAGTGCGTGGGCTATAACAGCGATATAATGTATAATTACATTTAATGTAAGTTAATCTTATCCAGTCAAACGCAGACTACCACACA
This sequence comes from Paratilapia polleni, assembly GCA_015106735.1. Classification (NCBI taxonomy): domain Eukaryota; kingdom Metazoa; phylum Chordata; class Actinopteri; order Cichliformes; family Cichlidae; genus Paratilapia; species Paratilapia polleni. The sequence continues at coordinate 22,149 of VUQI01018782.1, read as the reverse complement.
TAAAGTTGGTTCCTGTCAGTGTTTGATATATTGTTACTGGATTGAGAACACCAGAGCTTTAACAGATTGTTCATTGAGTATTAAGTATCATTAAAAGTCCTGCATTCAGAATTTGACAATCTAAGAAAAATTTCCCATGATTTTCAGTAGTTTATTATACTGCATTATACTTTTTGCACTATGTTTTGTATTTAAATCATAATCTTCGAATGGGAAGGTTTCCCAAAGTTGTACTAAGCTTGTTAAATTGTAGGTAATTGTACCTTATTAAATGTATTAGCTGCTACACTGTGTTTTCAATTCAGTAATTTCCCTTGTAATGTTCGCATAGCAGATATTTTATATCAACCTTTAATAGTAAATGCATGTGTCAAAACTGAGGGAAAGGCTGCAAGACATGCCTCATGTGCCAATAATGCTAAACATAAAAGATGACAAAGAGACTATCGTCATTAATAGAAGGGCTGTGCGGGGGAAAAATACATACAGAGAAAAGTTTCATTTTATACAAACTTAACTTCCCCCGACTCCGACAAGCTGAAAAAACACACAGCTTCCAACAGCAGTTATTTCTGGCAAAAAATTAATGAACCTCACAATACATAAACTTGCTATTTAAAATGGAGAATACCACTGTCCAAAGATCACACACTGACCTCTGAGACAGATGATTTTTTTTAACCTGTTTACATACTTTTTTGGATAATATCAAAGTTGTACTGAGTGTAAAAACAACTGATTCAATCACCTGATTTTCAAATGAACAGTAGGTGCTTGGTGTTTTAAATGAATAATATTTTCAAATGCAGTGAGGCTTCAGTGACGCTCCAACTCTATTCCACAACCTGGAGTCAAATATCAACAGTCAAATGAGAAGCTTGTACTGTAAATGAATTTCTCTCCCACTGCAGACCTGCAGGAGAGTGATAAACTAGAGGAACAGACATAGACACACACTCAGACACACACACATATACAGGGCTGTTGAGGACCTACCATCCTCTCCTCAGAATACTGGAGGCAAATCTAAGTCTGCCTGGAATCCTACTCGGTTCCCACTAGATAGTGCAGAGCGAGATGGAGCTCTCCTCCCTGTAGTCATGTATCGCAGTGCTAACATGCAGTGGAGCAAATGCTCAAATTAGGGGGAAGAGGATGAAAGAGGGAATTCGGAGCTGGAGCTGGGGCTGGTGGGAGATTGTGAGGAGGATTTTGTATTGATGCCCTAGGTGAATTTTCATGCATAGGTACAAGCAATAACAACCAAAGAGTATAACAGCTCCAGTGAGACTTACCAACAAACCCTAACCACAACCAGAGTGCTGTAATGGCTTCTGGACATGGAAGGCTGGAGATCTTCCTTTTGTTTTGCGCATGGTGAGTGTCAGCAGGTGTTTTACACACTCTGGTAAATAGGCAGGGTGCATGAGGAAAATTGATCCATCACCAGAGAACAGTCTACAGGTTTAAGTGCGATCACTCATTCCCTTGCTTACTCAGCATATTGATTTAAAAAAGTATAAACAGCTACCTGCAGTGAAAGCTTGAGGCCGATACATTCCCAGAGAGCAACAGATGAGTAATTTGAAAGGCATAGATGTGGACAAGGGAGGGTAAGGGCTGCTGCTTGGCTAAATATGAAGATTATGAGGTAGGGAAATACATCATCAACTCACTACTTAAGTGTGTAATCTATGTAATATGGAATACATGTGTAATATGTGCAAGAAAGACACTGGAGTCAAGTGATTGTACTCTGAACAGTTGAGAAATCCATTCTGAGCAATAATCATAGAACAACATAGAGCACAAATCACATCTCAGCAATAATCACATTTTAAATGTGATAAATTGGAAACTATCTCATTTAAAGCCATAGTTGCTGATATAGTAATTACTGTAGGTTAATTATATTATATTTATATTATTTACATACATCATCTTATGCTCAGTATGACTTAAAAATAGCAACTGACTATAAACTAATCAGGGAAGTGTTTACTGAAGTCACAGACAAGGAAGCCAAATGGGTGCTTTTTCCATAGATTTCTTTACAACTGGTCATCTTTCTGCAACCAAGGAGTTGCTGGCCATTAGAAAGAATGCAGAATGCACACCCAGAAGTAACACCCAGTTTTTATAGACAGTGTTTGATTTAAATCAGTAGTTTCTTAGACTAACAGAAACTAAAAGTTGCATAACTTAACCAAACTGCAACAACAGGTTTATCCAAAATCTGCATGCATCAGGAATCAGTAGTGACATCTACAGGCTAACACGCACTGAAACTACAGAATGACTCTGATACATTAATAAATCTGATGAGCCCCCAAGCAGCCTGTTGAGTATTCTTATGGGAAATGTCAAATACAGCAAGAAGGCTATGTAAAGAACTCGAATCCCTGACCACCCCTCTGTCCCTGATTCCTGATAAGTTTAAATGAGCAACCTGCGATGCCAAACTTACAAGACATCCAAAGCCTGTAGATCTCACATTAAGTGCCTCAGTGTATGTTATTGTGGCTTTTACCAAAAGTCAGACATGCAGTGTAATAAAGGGAGCAGACAGGCATCAAATTCACTATCAGCTCATTTCATGTCCCCGCAAGAGACTGAGCAATCACACCTGACGGCCTTGTGGACAACAAGCCTTTTCAGATGAGCCTTGCATTTTGTGCAGCATGGCAAAACCGTAATTGCCCTCCTTGTCAGGCAGTGTCATTAAGTCAGGCAAAGTGAAACATGCCATCCGGTTAAAGCGATAGGACACACAGGAGGGAAAAGGCAGACTGCTCAGCTAAGGGAGACCTGTGCTGAATGTCAAATAATTCAGCTGTTTACAAAGTGGAGGGATGGCTGAGAGATGCTCTGTGAGAGGACTGGAACTAGGAGGTGACACGGTCACGTTGATTATTTGGATACATTGGCAAGACGATGTGAAAAAAATATCCTGAAAAGAATGCACAGATGATTTGGACACTGGGTACTGTATTGACTGGCTTGGAAAAATAAACAGATAAATTCAAATGCTTGCCTTCACCATATTGCTTAATGAATGATTTATTATTAAACTTGTTAAAACTTTAAAATGGTCCATGGACCCCGGGGGTTTCTGTCTGCAGTCTGGGGAACATTTAAAGCAGCTATGATCAATGGATCACAAAACTACTTATATGTGATAGAGGTCACTCCTAATAACCATCAGAAAAATACTACATGCCTCTGCAGTTCCCTTCAGCTTCTCTTTGGCTCAGTCTTGCCGCACTCAAACACGATGAGGCAGGCAGCCACGTTCAGCACAAGAAACACCTTTACATTTAAGTTTCTCAAACGACAAAAAAAATGTGCAAACAAAGATCAATATTCCCGAACTGAAATAAAATAACACTAATGTCCTTACATTTTTCTTGCAGCATATTAATGCATGCTAATTGGTTACAACAGGAAACAACAACTACGAGAGGCTGAAAGTGTAGTAAAGTCAGAACAGAAATGTACTTGTGTAAAGGATGCAGCTGGTTGCATTGCTTGTCTGTTGCTAGAAATTCTCTGCTGCTGCTGATTTCATGTTTGAAATCAAAATGGCGGATTCCGTTAAGTGACTTGTGGTGCTGTGACGTCCCTAGTACTAATAGAAAGGAATCTTACTGCAACTGCAGTTCCATAGGATGCCATACAGTCTGGACTTGCTCATGAGTTTCTCTGTGAAAACTGGAAATCCAGAGTTCTCGAGTATTCAGAAGTTCTTCAGTTCTGCTTGCAGAAAATGTGAGGGGCAGCCAATCAGAAAAAAAGGGGCTTTAGGGACTGGAGGATTAAAGAGACAGGCAGAATAAACAAAGGGACTGCATAAAGAGTCAGTATAAATGACATATATATACAGTAATGGGATCCCTGTATAAAATAGTGACCATTTCAAATAATGAACATTTAAATTTATCAGGTTTACCAGAAAAAAATCCCCAAATAAATATTGTTCTACAGCCACTGGTTGCCAGTTCATGATGAGCGCCAGTACTCAAAGTATGCCAAGAAACACTACTTTTACCAGATTTGAAGCAACACCAAAAAGTCACAGATATATGCAGTGCTTAACAAATTTATTACACCTATTGTCATAAAAACGAGAAAGACCATCCAGCATGACGAAGTGCTTTAATGTGGACTCTTTCCTTTTCAGTGAGTTCTCGACATTTTACCACTTTGAACAGGAGTGAGGAATTTCAAACTGAATCCATGTTTTTATACCCAAATTTGAGCCGGCACACTGGACTTCTCCGAGAAGTCAGAAATTAATCAAGCATAACATTCAACCACTAAAACTAATTTTTCTGTTCAGGAATGCAAGTAAATAATTGGAATTTGGCATCTTAATCAAAAAATAATAATAAGCTTTACTATATTTCAGCTTTTTTGTAAAATGGTAAATTTGAAAATTTATAGATAACAAGAACAATATTTTAGCATTAAAAATATCATTTCGATTAAAGAGCTTGCACATACTGGTGGATTAACCATTACAGAAACATAAAAAAATGATTTTGGTAATTACCAGTACTGTTAATTTAAGGCAGCTGTGGCATAAACCTTACACTAGGTGGTGGTGTAGTAAATTTGTTAAGCACTGTATGCCAGTATCAAATACAGGCCTGTGTGCTTAATCAAGAAAAAGTCTTAGCTATCCATATGCAACAGTCTCTTAGTAGAGGTTTGATTTTTGTAGATTATCAGCTTGCTTTGCTTCCGGCAACCCTGTGGTTTGGTTTGGCTATTTTTATAATCATTAAAAGTATGAAGCTTTAAAATAGGCAGAAAACATTTTAATAGAATGGAACACAGTACAAATCATGAGTCAACTTAATGCTCCACATGCAAATACAGGTGAACTAATCCAGCTGTTTCACATATGGAGGTCACAAAATTACAAAAAACCAAAACTTTTTTCTCAAATAAGAAATTAAAGGTTGTCATTTAAAAAAGAAAAAAAATTCTTGAAAATGGCATGACTTCGTGTACAAAGTTACTACCTTCTTTAGCTAGGGGACTTTATTTATAATATTCAGTTAAACCTGAAGGAGTTCCTCAGCTCTTTTTTTAGTACTTGCTTTGTTGCACGTCACCAGTTCTGTTAGAAATGAGGCTGTTTGAGAAAAATAACTTAATGATAAGCATAAATAAGACCGCTTTGTTTTTTGTAAATGTTTGTGACCACAAACCAGCTTCACATGCATGCCACATAGTGACAAATATAATGCTGGAAAACAGTTGTATATATGGCCAATTTTACTGTAGTAGCATTTGGTTAATGTGGGAAAAACTGGATGAGATATTCATGGCCCCAGAAGACAGCTTGTGTGTATGTTTGTGTGGGGTGCGTGGGTGGGGTGGTAGTGTATATGAGAATGTAAGATACAAATGAGGCCACATGTTAAACTCAACTGAGATGCAACAAATAGGAAAACTGGAAGAATCAGCCACTGGATGGATGGATAAAAGCACAGATGGGGTCGGGTGGGGTAATGTTTCACGCAGCTGACCGACGGCGAATGACGAACGCTCCCCTCTGCAGCTGTCCCAGGTAGATCCTCATCTTTGTACTGTCGCTTGTCTTCCTCACCCAAATCTGGAAAACACAGGCCGAAGAACCCCCTCAATACAGCCAAACTGCTTTCTTATGCATATACAATTTTAAAAAAAAACAAAAAAAAAAAAACAGGGTCCTCCATAAATAAATTCACAGTAAAGATGAACAGCTTTCTAGTCCATTTTAGTGAGTTTTGTTTTAATTAGAATGAGAAATTCACACTAGCTGCAAGTCAAACATGGGTAAAATGTGCAAAATGAATCAGTGGCTGGTATCCGTTTCCATTCTACCACTCAAGCGAGGCTTTAATGTTGCAGTTGGTTAATGTAACACTATTCACCCCATCATAATGCATAAATTATGGCACAAACAGAAAAATGGAGACATCAAGCATGACAACAAATAACGTAGGCTGTACCAGAGGGAGAAGTTAACCTCATTCACAAACCAGTGATGAATTATTTTGTGTATCATAATAAGTGAACATAAGGGAAAAGTAAGAAACCCTAGTGAGTCATAACATTTGCCTGGTTCTTTTTTTCTTTCTGAACTACAGTCATGGTAAAAAAGAAACTACACCCGCTGTCAATTCTAAGGTTTTACATATCAGGACATAAAAATAATCTGGTCTTTAGCAGGTCTTAAAATTAGGTAAATACAACCTTCAGTGAAGAACAAAAAATGGCATATTACATTGTCATTACTTATTTTATCAAAAATTAAGCCAAAATGCAGAAGCATTTCTGTCTGAAAAACTAAGTACATCTTTATTGCTTCCATAGGAATTAAGAGGGTAAGTAGCAGCCGGGTGCTACTAATCAAATGCATTTGATTAACTGATCATCAGCAAGTGTGAGCACCTCTATAAAAGCAGAAGTTTGGGCAGTTTGAAGGGGTAGAGCATTCAGTTGTGTTTTAACACTATGCTAAAGATGAAAGACATCAGCAATGATCTTAAAGAAGCAAGAATTTGAAATCCATCGTTCTACAGTGAGAAAGATTATTCACAAGTGGAAATCATTCACGACAGTTGCCAGTGTTCAGGAGTGGATGTCCCAGCAAATTCAGACCAAGGCCAGACAGTGCAATGCTCAGAGAAACTGCAAAATACCCAAGAGCTACATCTCAGACTCTACAGGCCTCAGTTAGAATGGTAAATGTTAACATTAATGAGTGAACAAGTATGGCTTGTTTGGAAGAGTTGCCAGCAGAAAACCTCTTCTTTCTAAAAAAAGAACATGGCAGCACGGGTTAGGTTTGCAAAGTTGCATCTAAACAAACCACAAGTCTTCTGGATCAGTGTTCTTTGGACAGACCAAAGTGGAGATGTTTGTACATAATGTACAGTGCCACATTTGGAGAAAACCAAACACAGCACATCAACACAAACACCTCATAACAACTGTTAAGCATGGTGGTGGAGGGGTGATGATTTGGGCTTGTTCATGGTTGACTCAATGCAGTTACTGAGTCAACCATGAACTCCTCTGTATACCAAAGTATTCTAGAGTCAAATGTGAGGCCATCTGTCCAACAGCTAAAGTTTGGCCAAAATTGGGTCATGTAAGAACACAATGATCCCAAGCCCAGCAGCAAATCTACAACAGAATGGCTGAAAAAGAAAAAAATCAAGGTGTGGCAATGACCCAGTGAAAGTCCAAACCTCACCCCAACTAAAATGCTATGGGTGGACCTTAAGAGAGCTGTGCATAAATGAATGCCTGCAAACTCCAATGAACTGAAGCAACGTAAAGAAGAGAGGGCCAAAATTCCTCCACAACGATGTGAGAGACAGATAAAGTCATACATTCAATTTATTGTTGCTAAAAGGTGGTTCTACAAGCTATTGAATCATGGGGTGTATTTAGTTTTTCACACACTGCTCCTTCATTTTGTCTTAATTTTTGTTAAATAAATAATGAAACTGTAATTTTCATGTGTTGTTCATCTCAGGTTGTATTTACCTAATTTTAAGACTTTTTACCATAACTGTACTTTATAATGCTACCAACTCGTACCATCTGTGTAAAAGTGCTATCGGAAACCAAAACGATAAATTAACTTCAAAATCAAAAGAAGTTGAACATTCCCTGATACTTAGACCTGGCGGGGCTTTCAAGCTTGTAATGCACTTGTAGAAACCCAGAAGTACGACTGCTGCACAATTGGTCTCAAATGTTGTTTTGGTGTTTTTTTTTTTTTTCTCCTTCTAAATTGCTTTGTAATATCCTAAAACAGCTGGGCACCACACGTTTTAGCAGATGTTACTCAAACAGAATTGTACACTTGCAGACTATTTTCAACCGTGTATTAATAAACATTTAGTGCTCTGGTGACTATTCACAGCAGCAGGACAGTGTATGGAGTCTGGTAATGATGGAACATGTCACCCTGTGCAACAGTGTGTCTCGCTGATGTCTTTTTAATGCTTTTTTAGATAACAATTTAACTCTATGCCACAGAGGAATATAAGATATTGAGCTTTGACTACAGAGACAATTCTTGTTTGATGGAACAATGAACTGGTCTTCTTACGGTAATGACAATACAAAAAAATTACATACATATACAGAATATCACAAGCAATAATCTTTTAGGCTGTAAACACTGTTCTGTACACTACTGGAGGAGATGCGGATACTCGGGATGTGAACTAAAACCCACCTCATTGGTTCCTACTGTGCTGATGACACAGCTGATCTTTGTGTTGTCTTTCGACTCCAGATAGATGGCCTGACTCTTGTGGTACCTGTCAGCACAAACGCACACACACAAACAGCATCACTATGGCTATGAGGAAAGTGCAGACTGGAGAGGAGTTTATTATAAATAATATTACCCAGCTGAATAAACCACATTCCTCCTGAGAAGGCACTAAAGTAGATAATTGGAATGAAAAGTGAAAACAAAAAGTCTGTTATTTTTTAATGGCTCCAACCTTATAGAGGACAGAACAAACCTAGAGGAAGAGACTGACAGAAGGTATTTCATTATTAAGGGCCCACTGAAGAATAATGACGCATGTGCCTCCCTGTGGCTTTCTAAGAAGGCTTTCCGATGGTGGTGTCTTCTTTAGCCATCAACAAATGAGACAATGCCTTGAAAGAAAAGTGCACATACCACACAGCTCGCTCCTCTCAAATTACTCTGTCTATATGAGCAGCTAATAGGACCGAATTCTATTATTTTTACCCATCTTCAAATGACCTTATGTTCTGACATATCTCTGAAACAGAAGGACACTGGGACTGCGTCTAGTCAGGGATTTTTACTCTTATTTTGGCATCACAGTAGAGTGCATTGCTGGTTCTTAAGCAGACATATTCTCCAAATATGTATTTTTAACAGTGCCTCCAAGCACATATTCAGCAGCTCCCGAGTAATATCTCTTTCTGTAGCCCAGACAAAACGAGGCTGCTATCCCAGTGGTTGTAAAATAGCTTTTAAAGCTCAAGGTAACACCTAACCCATAACAACATGGCCATCTAGTGGCGACAAAAGCTGTAGTCAAGCTGTGTGTGAAATGCCAACAGGAGATACACAGATTAAAACTTGAAATTCACCATCTTTTGTCGTAGTAAAGTTTTCCATCCTCGATACGGGCCTCGTAACGCTGGGTGGGGCTCTCCATGGGAGCAGAAGGGACATGCTCTGGAGATGAAGGCGACACTAAGGAGGGAGAAACACCTGATTAGTATCGCCACGCAAAACATATGCAATAATAAATAAATAAATAAATAAATAAAGTATGCGAGACATTTTGGGATGTGTGCGTATTCATTCATTCATTCTTTCTCATAGGAGAGGGAGATGTGAAGATAAATACAACTCCCTTATCTGTCTGAGAGGTATTAATCTTTTAATCTTCTACTCTAACTCAGCAACAGAGTAAACCTGCGTATTTCCCCTAAATGACAAACCATCCCTTTAAGCTACAATGTTCATTAACAAATGCTACAGGTGAGTGCAGACATACCTGGTCGTTTTGGTGACTTTAGCTGTAAAGAGCAGGGTTGAAAATGTTTATAACAAGAAAGTGAAAAAAATATCATTCAGCAAAGACACATAATGACATTGAGAAATTTAGAAACACTCACCTTATTAAGTGTTCTTAGATCTTCCATTATCTGTTCGTCTGTTAGCAAATAATTTAGCTGAGGTTTGAAGAGTTAAG
>VUQI01018779.1:18121-42222 GCA_015106735.1 Paratilapia polleni | reverse complement strand
GGTTTCTTCCTGTTAAAAGGGAGATTTTCCTTCCCACTGTTGCCAAGTGCTTGCTCATAGGGGGTCATCTGACTCCTGGGGTTTTCTGTCTAATATTGTAGGGTCTTTACCCCACAATATAAAGCGCCTTGAGGCGACTGTTGTTGTGATTTGGCGCTATATACATAAAATTGAATTGAATTGAATTGTTATCAAGGCAAAATGTGAACCTGGTGACACCAAGTGTACCTGGGACTACCACAAAGGAGCTTTTAAATGTTTTGACAGCTGTTTATGTTTCTGTATCTTTAGACACATCTTATCAATGAAACAGTGTAACAACTGTGCAAGACACCAAAGAGTCAGAAATTTGCTGGTTTGTAGTTGACATCTAAATGAAAGCTGAGTTTACAGATGGATGCGGTTTGAGATGTGAGCACTGAGTACTACTAATGACTGCTGCTTCTGACTACTCATGGCCTGAAAGGTCAACATGTAGATGGGCGTCGCCACTAGTGTGATCCCATCGCCGTTTTCGATATTAGTACCAAAACTATAGTAAAGTATTTAATGCAATAGGCCTTCACAGAGGATATTTTAACACATAACAATAAGAAAATCATTCAGGTTTGTGGGGTAAGTGTGTGTGTGTGATTATGTACTATTAGGTCTGCATATTCACTGGAGCTTGGAGGCATCGAGCAGCATGCAAGGGTATTCCCTGTCAGTCTGGCTCCTGGCATGCCTTGCACTCATGTTTTCCACATCAAAAGATGCAAATGTGAATATTTGTGTAGGCGGAACTGTTGCATGTTGAGTGTGGGAGGATTTTTGGACAAGGACTATAATATTCCTCATTGTTCTTTTTTATATCTGAGTAAGAGTTTTACAGAGTTGTTAACAAAAATTTTGCATAGATAAGATGTACTTTATTTATTCCAGAGTTGTGAAATTCCTTAATTTGTTATGAAATTAAAGACACTTTACAAAAGAAATTGTTTGCAGTTGTGCAACTCTAAGTTAAACCTGTCATTTAAGCAAAGAAACTATGATTCATACATTCTAAAAATCTTGATCGTTATCGTTATCGTGTAGCAAGTCTACACGGGTAATTGTTGGATGTCTTACATTCACCCGGCACTGTTACCCTGTGTTCTGCCACCTTGTTCTCCCTCACCATTCTCCTTCTCGTTTCCACCATTTTGCCTCTGGCTTTAAAGCCCTGTCATTCGAGGTGTCAGAAGCACTGATTCCCACCTTGGTCTCTCTCACTGGCAGTCATCCCTTGAGGTGAACACTCTCAGTTATCATGTTCATAACCCTCACAACTCAAACTCAGCAGAAAAGAGAGAATGGTGAAGGAAAAATAATCTTCTGAGAAATATTGACAAGGCACGATGGAGGGATTGAGGGAAGAGCTGGAGGGGGTGGGGGGATAGGTTGTCCTGTATCGGGCCTGGTTGAATCTCAGCATTGATCTCATGAATAATAGAGCTTCAGTGGCCATGTGATGATATTAGATGTGACATCCAACAGCAACCTGGATCCACCACTCCTACAAAGCTGTGCGCAAGCACAGACATACTTGCACTTGCGCTTATCCGTATTTAACCTTGTAAATCTGTGATTAATCCAGTCTAAACTGTCTAACTGTTAAAGCATTTAAGTGAAAATATCCAAAAGGTCATTGGTAAGTTCCTGAAATATGAAGTTGAATGAAAGTTATTTCTGTTTGGCTCCAAATCACTGACTCACAACAGAGTCATCAATATGAAACACCCTCATCAAAGAATAACAAGTTGCCTGCTAAACAGGACAAGCTTCAGTGTTTTTGTGTATTTCTCAGCTTCTTAATAATATATAGAGAAACAGCTCAAGTCCCGAGCTCATAGCTACCACACACATATGCTTCCACTGTCATGTTTATTTGTGTTTACTGTCATCAGTCATTCACCGTGACAAATTTCTGTGAGAAGAATCTGCAAGTCTGCATTTTTTTCTCCCCCAGCAGATTGTATCTGTGGGTTTATTTTACCTGTTCTCCCTTTCATTCATTTATTCATGCGAGCAACTGGTGAGCAGCAGGGGCGAGTAGGAGCCCAGAGCAGTGAGGTGTAAGAACGAGGATGATGAAGAGGTGAAGAGTAACTGCTGCACTTACATACAATTTTGAGCTACTTTATTTGAGTATTTCTCAAATATGTCACTACATTTATCCGACTGCTTTATGTTCAGTCACAGGACTCTATGCAGTCCTGTGAAAACTTACTTACTGCTTACATTGGAATTAAGAGGGTAAGTAGCAGCCAGGTGCTGCTAATCATATGCACTTGATTAACTGATCATCAGTAAGTGTGAGCACCTCTATAAAAGCAGAGGTTTTGACAGTTTACTGATCTGTAACATTCAGGTGTTTGTAAACACAATGCAACAATCTTCCCAGGAGTGGACACCCCAGTAAAATCTGCAAAAAACCCAAGAGCTACATCTCAGACTCTACAGACCTCAGTTAGCATGTTAAATGTTAAAGTTCATGACAGTACAATTAGAAAAAGACTGAACAAGTATGGCTTATTTGAAAGTGTTGACAGCAGAAACTGTTTTCTCTCAAGAACATGGCAGCACAGCTTAGGTTTGCAAAGTTGCATCTGAACAAACCACAAGACTTCTGTTGCAGTGTCCATTGGACTTCTATTGTTTGGCTTGTTTTGCATCCACAGGACCTGGGCACTTTGCAGTCATTGAGCTGACCATGAATTCCTCTGTATACCAAAGTATTCTAAGTCAAATGTGAGGCCGTCTGCCTGACAGCTAAAGCTTGGCCGAAACTGGGTCAAACAACAGGACAATGATCCCAAGCACAGCAGCAAATCTAGAGCAGAATGGGTGAAAAAGAAAACAAATCAAGGTGTTGCAATGGCCCAGTCAAAGTCCAGACCTCAACCTGATTGAAATGCTGTGGTGGGACCTTAAGAGAGCTGTGTGTAAATGGATGCCCACAAACCTCAATGAACTGAAGCAACATTACAAAGAAGAGTGGACCAAATTTCCTCCTCCATGTTGTGAGAGACTGATAAAGTCATACAGAAAAAGATTACTTCAAGTTATTGCTGCTAAAAGTGGTTCTCCAACCTACTGAATCATGGGGTGTACTTAGTTTTTCACTGGACTGGATATCATTGTATCTCAATCCTGATATTTTCATTACTACACATCCATGTAGTACACTATGTGTTTATTGTATACTATGTCCTTATGAATTTTGACTAATTTGTCTCAAATCAAACACAAGTTGCAAGGTGTGCACTCAACAATTTTTCAGAAGTTGTCTATTTTGGAGTTAAAATGTACTATTTCTTGAGGATTTTGATGTGATGAATCTAAATATGACAATTAAAAAGGTGATTGCTACTATATTCAAGATTTTTTTTTGCACCTATCTACCTTAAATAGTTTTAGTTTTAATCATAAATTATAAGCTTATGTCTTCTGTTCATGGTTGCTTCATATGATAGTATTTCTTCATTATGTAAAAATCATAAAAAAATGTCTATAAAGAGAAGACTTAATTAGAAAGCATAACAGGTATATTCCACCTCAATTCACACACAGACACACAGACACACACACACACACACACACACACAAAAGCCTGTACTGAATTTATTTAGAGCCAAGTCTGCCAGGTCAGTTCAAGATGTTGCATCTAGGTGGGATGTTATGACATGGAGAAACGTCAGTTTCATCAACTACCCAAAATATTCTGACATGAAAATATGTTGGTTTCATCACTTGTCTGTCTATGGATGCCACTATAACCAAACTTTTTTTTTTTTTTATTATTTAACAATGCAGGGCACCAATACAGGAAATGCAAAGGTTATATGGCGCATGTTCTGAGTCTCTGTATTTTCAGCCACTTATTGTGAAAGAAAATGAAAATTATTACTTGTAGGATTTTTTTTTTAAATATGCTTTAAAAAGCATGTAACTTTACTTTGCAGCATTACAGATTTCCTACCACTTGGACTTTTTTGTTTGAGTCCAAAAATAATTTCAAACTGGTGTAGCAGAGCTTTAATTTTTGTCTTTTTTCCACGCTAATAAATTTGTGAAACTCTGGACTTAATTCAATATAAAGCTGTTAAAACAAGGTTCACCTCCACAAGCATGTGTGTGACATGCTTTTCTGCATCAGCAAAACCTCATAATAATGTAAAAATATATCAGTCACATATGTCTGATGTGACCGATAAATTATACTCACCACTGTTTGTACTTACCACTCTATGAAGTGCCCTGTGAGTACGTGGAGGTGATCAGAAAGTTGAGGTTGGAACATTGTACACTTCTCACCCTGAGTGTTTATTATTTTGACAGTGTAGCAGAAGGGGAGGCACCACCAACCAATTAAGCAGTCAGCAGGAGGAGTGTGCATGGCAACACTAGCTGGTAGGTGCACATTTTTATCATAATGCTTTGTATGTTTTTGTATGGCTTCATGGCGTAGTGGTTTACACGTTTGCTTGACAAGGGAAAGGTTGCTGGTTCCAGCCCAAGCTACAAATCCCCTTTGGGGGTTGCGTTAGGAAGGGCATCCAGTGTAAAACTGTCAAATCAAACATGGGGAGCTACCTGCTGTGGTGACCCCTTGTGACAAGGGAGCAGCTGAAAGTAGCTTTGTTTTTGTGTTGGTTATATGCATGCGGGTTAACTTATCTTCTCCAATGTAGAAGAATTTAGTTTTATGTGTAGTCAGAGACAAATTTTTGCAAACTCCATCAGCAGCTGGGATGATCATGGTCAAATGCTGCAGTTGTCATTTCCAATAATTTCACAACTCACTGTGTTGGATTTAAGACAACATGACCCTGTCAAAATTCACACACTATGCAAGTACATAGTATATAGTGTAATACATGGATGTTTGCTAACATAATTTTCTCAACTTGCATGTGGAAATGAGTACTTTTAATTGATAGTTAAGTATATTGCTGATAGTACTCATGGAGTTCTTCTTTACTGTTTTACAGTGTTGCACTGGGACTCTCAACAAAAACAGGAATGGGTTAAGAGAGAGAGAATGCAGAAAGGGAAGAAGAACTTTTTTTCAGCTTTTTTCCTGCCACAACACCCTAACAATCAAACTACTACTTAGGACTGGAGGACTGGCCTGTCCACATCCTCTAGTTTGCCAGGGGCTCTGACATGTCTATACATGCTCATGTCTGTAAGCCCCACCCCCCTGCCAACTACTACTCCTGATTTACAGTTTAGCATTATGGATGAACTCTCTACTCAAATGTGCAGCGGGTAGGCCGGTGAGAGAAAGGTAGATTAGATAATAATAACTGATGCTTATTCATTGTTTAAATGCAAGACCATTAAACAAATGCTTGCACTCATTAAGCAGAGACAAGCTGATGTAATTCAGTCAGGGCACTGTGTCAAGACTACAGCTGGAGAGGTTAGAGGAGTGTTAACAATCTCTGCAAGAGAATTATGAATAAAAGTACAGTTTGCAGACAGATTCAACAAACATTCTTCACATCCACGTGGGCTAATCTGACTACAGGCCCAAAGCGAAATGCAAGAAATACTCGTAGAAGTCTGTTATGTAAAATCGCGTAAGCACAGTGGCTATAAAATCATGAGATTCAACCACAAACAAAGCATCAGTGTTGGTCATGGTTTATATTTGACACTGGGGGTATGCAGTGTATGAGAAACTGATGCACATTATCTCCTCACACCATAAGGAATTCCACTCCCTGAAAACTTAAGATTTCATAATGCACCTTCACTTCACGTGCTGTATGTACACACACACACACACACACACACACACACACACACACACACACACACACACATAACATGCAATAACATGCCTGACACTCAAGTCAAGACTGAATGAATATGACAGCTACAATATGCAAATCGAGCAGCCTAAGATTCTGTCATGATAAGGAGGCCATACAAGATGTTTGTAACATGATCACATGATTTTTCTGGATCACCTTTAGCTGGCACGCATTCGTTGTGGCATCATTTCAATAAAGTGGTGTCAGAACATTTATTTCCATCCAGAGGTGCAATAATTTTTCACCAAGATCTTGTATTGATGATGGGAGAGTCAGACCACTGCGTGAAGTCTTCTCCAGCACATCCCAAAGATTCCCAGTGGGTTTAAAATCTGGACTCTGTTGTGTCCAGTCCATGTGTGAAAATTATGTCTTATGTTCCCTGAACTACTCTTTTACAATTTGAGCCCAGTGAATTCTTGTATTGTCATCTTGAAATATATGCCTGTGCTGTCAGGGAAGAAAAAATCCTCTTTTTCTTTCTTTGGCTGCACATTTTAGGGATTGCCTCCATCTCATCCTATCCCTAGCATCCTCTTCTGTCACATCAACTGTTACATCATAGTCTCTATATTTAAAGTCCCTGCTCTCACCTCCACACTCCTATCTTTCCTTCTCTGTTGCTACCTCCAAACACACCATTCCCCTCTCTTCTTCCTTTGTCTTTGGCCAACAGTAGCATAATTTCCACTGTCACTCTGATGGTCAGCAGCACCAGCAGTGGTCGTTGTTAACACAGGCCTCGACCAATCCAGTATGGAAATCTTACTGATGATCCGCATGTTTGATTTGGCAAGATTTTATGCCGGATGCCCTTCTTGATGCAACCCTAACCATTTATCTGGATTTGGGACCAGCACTAGGAATACACTAGTAATACTTAAGTTTGGCATTTTAACGTGTGAGTCTGTGAGGATTTACTAGTTTTTGGAGTCAGCCTCAAGTGGCCATTAGAAGAACTGCAGTTATTCAGCTTTGGCTTCATTTTTCGGCCCTGGAGGCTGCTGCTTAGTAAACACAAACACAACTCTGCATCTGCTGAGTGTGTAGACTGACAACCGTTTTGTAATGTTTGCCATAACAGCCTTATACGGTAGCCTGATATGTCAGTGCTGTGTTTATAGCTGGTTTCCTCGCTAAGGTTTAAATTAAGAGAAACCTATCAGACAGTTTTTTTTAAACAACCTTTTAGGAAAGCATTTAGATGAATGGTAAGCACAACAGCTGAGATAGATGATGTTTAATCATTTCTAATTTATAGCTGGAGTCAGCAGCGAGTGATGTTATTCATTACTTATGTGAGCGTGTCATGTTCCATGTTTGTTCAGCAGATGTGACTGAAGCCTGCTCTCATTGTATGTGACTGCCTTCTTCATTCATCAGCACTGCAGCTCTCGTGCTCATCATGTGGAAAGCTTATGAAATCATAAACCACAAAACAAACACTGCTGCTGTCTACAAGCCTGCTGGTTTTAGGAGAGACGGGGAGACACAGAAAGAAGCAAATCCTGAATGCTGCCATGTATTAATGAAGCATAATTAACAATTTTCTACACCCAATCCCCACATCTACAGCCTGGATCCACATACCTATACCTACACATGTATATGTCATAAATTGGTCTCTTTTTGCCACAAATGTTGGCTTAAATGTAAATGCACAGTAGTATTTGATTCACCTAAAGATGGGAAACCCAGCAATGTTTAAGGTTTCTGCTAAAAGGAATGTAACAAATAATGCAGCTTTTTGCAGAAAAGTAGATCACAGAATTAACTCCAAGGTATGCTCAGAATGTCTTTCCAACTTTGTGTGTACATGAAATATTTTAATGAAGAACATTATTAAATAAGAGCCAGGTGATCCCCATATTTACTGTACAGTTCCCCTCCCTTCCTCCTTCCACATGCCTCACCTCTCCCCTCGATTGCTGCTCTGGAGTGCTGCACAAGGAGTGGAAAATACAGTCACCTAAAAATACACTGCACATAAACAACACAGTTACAAAACACATGGCTACACACACCCTTTCACACACATCCCGAGTGTCTTTAATATTATAAGGCACAAGGCTGATACCTGAGACACTCAGCGCAGCAGTTTCACCCCAGTCACTCCACCCTCCTCCCTAAATTAGTCCAGCCTTGGCCACAGTGTCCCTTAGAGTCCAGTCTGATCCACTCTGCTGCAGGGTGTTAAGTGAATGAGGGGGGCTTGTGAGGGGGTTCTGGGGGACACATGTTTATGACATCACAGCCCAGTTGGCTCTGCGTGCTTGTGGCAATCACGCGGGGCATCATCCGGCCTGACGTAGCCATGCTGCTGATGGGCGGGGATGTGTGTGAAAAGGTCACAGAGACCAAAATTCATCTGTGTCGGGATACCCTATCGTAACACCCCATGCATGCATGCATGCAAGCAGCATAAACAATCAAAAACACTAGGACAATAATCGAGTGGCAGTTTAAACAGTGCCAGTGTACTATAGTTCTCTGTATAATGAGCAGTGGTATCTATTAATTACCAGTAGTTCATTTTTTTTGTTTGTATTGCAGCTGATCCCTCACCCTGCTCTTCCTGTCTTCTCATCAGAAAGAAGTGTTTGGTTTCCTGCTCCTCCTTTAAAGTTTTATTCAGCTCTGATCTCTACGTTTAGTTGAGCCTCCACATTGTTCCATCCTGTTAAATCGCAACAGACCTGTTAAATTTCTTTTGGTTTTCTCCCACCATCGACTGTCTCCACTTGTTTCCATCTTCCTGTAGTTATTCATATCTCTTCTTCAGCACCCTGGGCTCCTTCATCTCTCTTTGTTTTACTTCTTGTTTCTGCTCTACTTCTATTTCTTTTAACCCCCTGTGTATTTGTCTTCTTTCCCTTGTGCTTTTAACTTCAACGGTTGGAGTTATATCATTGAAGATCTCAATTTCCTTTTCTATTTGACTTGTTTTTCTATTTTTAGACAAGTTCTTGTCTCATATTTCATATTTCTTTTTTTTACATTTTCTGCCAGTTTTAATGACAAGTGTACAACAGAACATTTAATTTGAAAAGATCTATGTGGGTAAATGTTTTTGTGAATTTTTCATTAATAAAAAAAATATATAGAAGCAAACTTTCTTTTAATTTATGTATTTATTCTATTTTAAATTATTTGAGATGATTTGCAGATTGAGCAGGTTATTTATTTTATTTTTAATGTAGAGCTATTTCTAGATTGTGGGGGGGAATAAGTGCTTTTTATATGGTACTGCTTATTATTATTGATATCTAACAATAAGCCATCTGTTTGGATGGGTTTGAGTAGTTAAACTGGTTGCATGGCAACATCATGGGTGTAACACATACCATCTCTTCCTTCTTAATAATTTGATTGACAGTCATTTTATGAATATTGTAGATAAACCAGAAATTTAAAGTTTTTACTTGTCTCTCTATGCATATCACCGAAGATCACATTAATTGGAACTGAATAAAAATAACTTCTGACTTTAATGAGTTACATTTTTTTTTTTTTTACATATTGCTAATATTCCCAGATGTACAATGGCTATATGCAGCACTGGCTACGTATTTTAATCAATTCTAATATAAGTTATTAAGTCTTTCAAATTTCATGCATCGAGCACGAGGTGAGTGTGTGTCACACGGAGGATTAGAGAGAGAGAGAGAGACGAGGTACTGATAGATGCAGACTCAGTCTTGGCTCCGACTCAGACTCTCTTATTTCTCTGAAGGTGGTACCAAGTCCAGAAGGATTGGGGAGGGTCCAGCAGGCACACATAAACACATTCACAAATTCTCAGTGTCTCAGCTGCGATCGCCCTGACACTTACACAGCACATATGACATCAACCATGTGCCCTGGATGGTAGAATATGGAGTCAGATTATTTTACAGTGAACAAGTTTTCACCTCTCAGCAGATCAGACTGTGCTACTGATCACTGGCCATTAACACACTGTTGCACCAATTGGCTGCTACACTAATCACTGGTCTCATGATTACAGCAGCTGCACACATTTGTTATAAACATAAATACAAATATTGTAGTTTGGAATAATTTTCAGTCACTGGTGTGAACATTTGTCTATAAAGTGTGTTTTAAAGTCGATAATAATAAGAAAAATTACCATAAAAGCAGTATACATAATGGTAAAGAACACAAGTGAAATTCAATATAAAGTAAATAAGATATTAAACTTGCATAAACTGTAATGCTCATCTAACAGATAAATGTATAAAAAGTATTTGTTGTTCAGAAAAATTATGTGAAAGCAGTCCTTACATTCAAAACTTGCTTTTGCAGGAAAACATACAATAATCTCTAAATATTATGATGCAATCTCATTTATAAAAATGTAAGACTATATAAAGTGGTAAATTTTATTGTTGCCCAGACTATCACATATTATTATTATTGTTATTATTCTTTTATGTATAATTTTAGGTACAATATGGAAAGTCAGTAAACCATGGAGACAAAGGATACAAATAAAAATAATAAAGATAATGCAGGGCGAATTGGGGTAGCGCATTTATTTAAAATACTACATGTATACATCAGTTTGTTGACAGGCTTGTGAACAGTTTTCAGCCATTTGGCAATGCATGGCACAGGTGTCCCAATATGCCCTTTTCCAGTCCTCAGTTTTTGGGACATCCTTCAGGATTCACTTGGTCAAAGAGTGAGGATCGATCCCGTCCGCCCGTCCATCCATTCCATGCTTTACCAACCATGTGATCTGTTCAAAAAGTACACACACACACACACACTCATATCTGACATACACAAATGGTCAAAAGTTTTAGAACACCCCCAGTTTTATTGAAATTTAAACAGTTCAAGTGGAGTGAATGACATGAAATGGAACAAGAGGTTAAAAACAGAGTTTAGATCACCAAAGCCTGAAGATGAATGCAGATTTCTGAGTTATATAAAAGTGGAGGTAAATTAAGCCTTGAAAGTTAATGCAGACCTACAGGTGTCCCGACTTTAGTTGATTCAAACCCTCTGTCTGTACTGTTAAGATAGCAGTGTTAGAACTGTGCACTGTCTAAGCACTGTTAGGATAGACTGTAATTCTATATCCTCTGAAGTATTTTTAAGTGATAGTATGCTGCAGAAACTAGTACACTTGCCAGCCACTTTATTAGGAATAACTGTTCAACTGGTCGTTAATGCTAATATTTAATCAGCCAATCACATGGCAGCAACTCAGTGCCTTTAGGCATGTAGTCATGTTAGAGACAACCTGCTGAAATTAAAACTGAGCATCAGCAAGTGGAAGAAAGGTGATTTAAGTGACTTTGATTTTGGCATCATTGTTGGTGTTGGTATTTCAGAAACTGCTGATCTACTGGGATTTTCCAATTCTAGGGTTTACAGAGAATGGTCCAAAAAAAAAAAAAGAAGAAAATATCCAGTGAGCGGCAGTTCTCTGGATATCAAATGCTTTGTTGATTCCAGAGATCAGGGGAGAATGGCCAGAGTGCTTCGAGCTGATAGGAAGACAGAAGTAACTCAAATAAGCACTCGTTACAACCAAGGTATGCGGAAGAACATCTCTGAATGCACAACAGGTCAAACCTTGAAGCAGATGGACTACAGCAGCATAAGATCACACCTGGTGCCACTCCTGTCAGCTAAGAACAGCAACCTGAGGCTACAATTTGCATGGGCTCACCAAAATTGGACAGTAGAAGACTGGAAAAACGTTGGCTGGTCTTATGAGTCTTGATTTCTGCTGCAACATTTGGATGGTAGGGTCAGAATTTGGTGTAAACACCATGAAAGCATAGATCCATCCTGCCTTGATAACACGCCATGTCACAAAGGTCAGATCATCTCAAACTGGTTTCTTGAACATGACAGTGAGTTCTCTGTACTCAAATGGCCTTCACAGTCACCAGATCTCAATCCAATAGAGCACCTTTGGGATGTGGTCAAACAGGACATTTGCATCATGGATGTGCAGCTGATAAATCTGCAGCAACTATGTGATGCTATCATGTCAATATGGACCAAAATCTGAGGAATGTTTCCAGCACCTTGTTGAATCTATGCCACAAAAAATTACAGCAGCTGTGAAGGCAAGAGTCCAACCCATTACAAGCAAGGTGTACCTAATAAAGTGTCCAGTGAGTGTATTTCTTAAAATCACTGTAGTTGAAGAGTGGAGGACAGTCTGGTATGGCTCTGTAGTGGGAAATGCTGCATTTAGAAACTTCCTGGATTAAACCAACTCACTGCCTGTCTTTCCTCCACTGATGGACTCTCCCTCCCTGCCAGAGGGAACTCCCCTCCTTGAAGACTTGGTATCTCCTTTTTATGGTGGACCAGGCTGCACAGCTTGCCTGTACCTCATGTGAGCTGGTATCTCTCTCTCTGTCCTCCCTGACACAACTATCAGCCTCTGAACTGGACTCCAGCTCTATGACAGTCACCCTCACTGCCCAGGCAGTGGGTAACTGTCCCTACAACTCTCCCTGTCTCCTCTCCGAGTTTCCTGTTTCTCCCTTTTCCTTTGCTCACAAATGGCCACCTGCTGAGACAAAATAGTTGATACCTGAGACATAAAGTAGGATTAAAATGTTAAAATGACCACTTTAAACTTTCCTTTTTATCTTCAACTTCCTTCTCAGTTTTTATGACAGTAAAAAAGGCTAAACTATGGTGGTTAACTATCTTGTTCATTTTTGCCACACATTCTTTTTCCTCGTCTCGTTTCTCAGACCTCACCTCTGCAGGTCAATCTGTCTCTTTGTCCCTTCGTCGTTCTGCTGCTGCTGTTTTGACATCTTGATGTTGATTGACTCTGCAGACGGGTTCGAGTTGGGGTCAGCCGCTCTCTTCCTGCCTCTGCCAGTTCCACCCCCCGCTGGTGCTGCTGCTCCCTCTTTGTCAGCCGCCACAGGAGCAGCAGCCGCTGATTTAGGTGGGCGGCCACGTCGTTTAACAGGTGACGCTTCCGTCCCAGCATCGGGGGTTGCTTTCTGACTGGGCTCGTCCTGGAAGATGGCGAGAAAGGTTCAGTCAAGAAAACAGTCCTTAAAGCCAGAAAACGTGTAGTTCCCACGTGAGCTTACCTTCTTCACTTCCTCAGCCTTGATAACTGGGTTCTCGTTGTTTTCCTGCGCTTGGCTGTCTGACGGCTCGGTGGCAGAACTGCTGTTACTGCAAGAGACATTTAAAATTATATGAAATGTGCATTATTTGCTCATTATGTGTATGAGCGAGCACCATAGCATAGCATTTGTGTGCGTGTGTTTACCTGTTCTTGTTGATTGTTGAGCTCAGTGGAGAGGAGTTGGTGCTGGTGTTACTGGCTGTGTCTGAAGCTGTGGTGGTCTTGGTGAAGATCCTCCTCCCTGGTACCGTCAGAGGCTTGTTCACAGTTCCTAAGACAGGAGCTGGTTTGGGCTACATAATGAAAGAGAATTATGCTTTTCACACTGACAATAACTTAATGTTTTATTTTACGTTTTTACATCATGATCTAAATCTACCATTTACTACAAAACTGCGGACATCTCATTTTGTATTCTGCTGAACCAAATTAATAATTTTTCTTACAAATAAGCAGTACAGACAGAGCATAACTAAGCTGCTTTTAACAGTGATAACGAAAGGCTCAGTTGTGCATTTACCTTTCCAGTGAGCAGCATTTGTCTCATCTCTGCCATCAGATACTCTTTATCATTTTTGAAGTCCTGTTGAAGGAATTTTTAGAAGAAAACTGATCAGCATAAACTGCTAAACCACAAATATCTTCAACAAAAAAAGTTGTGATTTAGGCTCATTTTCTAGCTTTACAGCAATATAAATCACTTTCTATCCTCAGGAGGAGATGGAAACAACTATTTTTGTGTTTGACATGACTATCTTCCCTAACTATTTTCCTCTCTCTTAAGGATTAAACACTGTGTGTGTGTGTGTGTACATTTATTACCTTGTCCTGTACGAGGAAGAACTTGGAGGGTAGGACAGGTTCTTTCGGACAATCCAGGTGACATGCAGTGCTCTTGTTGGCGATAACAAAGAGAGCGACATCGCAGACAATGTACAGCTTCTGTAACCACAAGAAGGAAGGGAAGAAACAAAGCAGAAAACCATTTAGTTTCATAATTATTAAAAACATTGCCTGGCCATTAATGCAAAATCCACACATTGTGCTCAGTGATTTTAAAGACTGGAAACGACTTTCATGCAGGAAAGAAAAAAATAGCTACAAAACAGGATTCAAAGTGTCACATTTATGATGTTAACAGATTTGAAACTACACTGCAAGTCCAGCCAAATCTTTGCTGCACTGAGTTTGTGTTTGTACATACTAAGGTTCAAACTAGTTGAAAACTAAACTAAAAAGTAAGTGTGATAAAATATTTTATTAAACTGAAATAAAAATAAAATGTAGATTAAATAACAAACTGAAATGATATTATGGACCCGCAAAACTAACTAAAATACAACAAAAATGTCTTTCATTTTAGCTTTTGTCAAGTTGGTCAAATTTGTCATCACAACCAGCCTGATGAGGCTTTGCTGCATCTGTTTACTGAGACTTGGGATGTCTACATGACTGAGTCAGAACGTTCTGGCTTTCTGTTGTAATATCTGTTGTGAACTCCTTAAATTTTGGCCCTGAAAAAAATAAACTGAAATGAGCAAACCCACTCTGGAAATTAACTAAAACTAAACTGAAAACAAAAACTAATCAGAAAATACAATAACTCTGTTACATACCTCGTTCGCCTTCGCGTCCTCAGGACACTGAGCATCCTTAGTTTGTTTGATGTTTTCTACCATCTTCCTAAGAAAGGCATGACTGTTGTTCTCATTTTTGGTCATCAGCACTTCTAGCATGAACCACAGGCATCTACACACACGCACAAAAAACACAAATGTTCTTTATGCCACAGTTCTAATGATCATCACCCATCAGTATTTATTAGGCTTTATAAAAGAACAAAAGAGCATTTTAGTAATAACTGCATTTTTTTGAAAGGCAGCTGCAGGCAAAAATCAAAAACACACTCACTCTTTGATGTCTTTGAGCTGTTCGTATTCATGTGGTTTTGTGAAGTCTGGGTCGTGAGCCAGGAGGTGGATCATGTAAGGAACGACATACTCAGGAAGGAGAGAGACAAGTTTTTCTGAGTAGAGAGCGAGAGAGCGAGAGAGAGAGAATAACAAATTTTAATGCCTGTAAGTAAGTTTCTATGTCCTTTCTTCAATTTGGAAAAAAGAAACCCCCAAGTGAAACGTTACACTTGTGGAATAGTTGGTGTGCTGCCAAAAGCAAAATGCAACAAAAGACCTAACTAAGCACCTATTCAATCAATCACAACAAACAATGCTGATAGTTTTTCCATGAAGCCGTGTTTGAGTTAGAGGAGTGGAATATAAAACTGTAAAATGTTTTTTGTTAGGACAAAAACAAAACTGTCCTGGATGTTTTCATACAAACCAAACTAATCATGAAACAACAAACATTCATGTTATGTTTGTTATTTCTTTGATGTTTTTCTGACACTCTTTTAACTATACAATCTTCTTGTATACGTTTCTTCTGCAATAACTTAACAGCATCAGACTAATTTAACTTATTACTTATTATAATTAATTTATTCCAAAAGTTGCTTATCCCAATGACTCAAAAGCCTAATATCAAGATGGCTGTAGTAAACAGCAGTGAACATTTTCTAAAAAACAAAAAAACAAAAACAAAAACAAAGTTTAGTTACTATTTGTACTACATTTGTATGGCTCCTTATTCCTATCCTCTTTCATCATTTAAACTGTCATCTAAAAAATAGCACATTAAAAACTTCACATCAAAGGTCTCTGAAATGAGAGCAGCAGTACTGTGTAATAACACAAAGGTGAAGTTTCAGCTTGAAAACAGCCAGAGAATGAGAACTGACCCTGAGCGAGGGGGTTTTGTTTGATGTACTCTCTGCGGACGGAGATGTTTTTGAGGAGGCACTGTCGGGCATGTGCGCGGCGCTCCTTCACTGGGTCCTTGGCACACAGAGCGAACACAGCCAGGTACTCCAACGGCAGCAGCAATTTGACAAGAGCCAGGTGCAACTTCTGTGCAAAGATCTGACGAACCTGGTAGCACTCGTCCTGTATGGAGGCACAAACAGCTTTAGTTATTTTTCAGAGATGTACACCTGCTTTTTGAACTGTGGCATTCACATATCTTACATTGATAACGAGGCCACAGAGCTGAAACTGCTCAGGTGTGATTATTTCATGGTAACACGGCTCTTGTGCCAGCTTCATAATGGCTCCACCTGCAGCCAACCTCAGACGGGACATGTCCGATTTACTGTCAGGAAAAAGAAAAAAAAAAACAAGGGCACCTCAGAACATTATGGACACTAGCCAGGGAAAAACGTAAGGCCTCCATCCGGAGCACTCTCGCACATGACTAACAGCTGTCAATCAGCAAAGGGACCTCCAGCCCCAGGTACCTGATCTTCTTCTGCTCTGTGAGGTCTCCTTCGCTGACCAGCATGGCTGACAGCAGACGCAGGGTGGAGTTAGCTGACTTGGATTGGTTGTTCTTCATTCCTAGTAACCAACGCACAAGCAGCTTAATGGCCTGAACCTTTGGGAACAGAAATAGAAAATAAAAATGATTAGAGAAAGCAGGATCTTTACTGCAAGATTCAAATTCAATCTTGGAGTAAAATCACAATCACACAAAAACAGTTTTAATGAGTAACCTTGAACAGGTCGTACTACAAGTGAAATGTCCTCTTACCTTAGCAAGAACTTCAGGTGACACTTCCTCATCAGTTGTCCACAGTTTCCCATTCTTGTTTCCTACCGACTGAAGAAACAAAGGCAGAAGTCAATCAAATTTTCACTCTTTTTGCATATATACAAACAAGCACTATTTGCCTATATGCAAGTGTCTGCTTTGGTACACATTTTGATCTCCACCCACCCTGTCATTCATGAGCAAGTCCTTCACGATGAAGTTAGCCACGATGGATTTCATTGGTGAAGCAAACTGATCTGGGGCCAGCATGGAGATGTGGCCCAGGGACACGAGCGGAGTGATGAGCTGCTCTGGGACGTCTGCATTCAGACTACGTGACAGAGGCTGGAGGTGAAGGAACAAATAGTGAGTACATCCAAACGAATAAAGAAAAGGTGACAAAAGGTTTGGAGGAAAAAAAAAAAAGAAAAAAAGAAAAAAAAAGGAGACACAAATATGATATCCAATCAAGTTGACATAAAACCATATGATTGCGTAAGTGAAATAGTCAGCTACCTCAAAAATCTGTGCCAGCTGCACTTCCTTGTTGTTGAAGATGGCATGGATACAGTGGACGGCCTGCTTGGCCTGATGAGGTGTGCCCCGCTTGGCTTTCTGATGCAGGATAGGGATCAGAGTCCTGATGGACACATGAGAATAAACAATGTTAAGACCAACACAGCAAATTATTTCTTTCAGTTAGGGGTCAACCAAATCCTTCCACAAGGTCCTGTCTTCCTTGTATAGTAATGTTTTTATTGGTTTACCTATTTCAAAGAACAGATAAGGAAGTAATACATTGATAGTGATGCTTTATAAGACCGAGGACACTTCTTCGAAGACTTAAACCAACCAAACAAAGACTTCTGCCTTATAAAGTGTTCAACACAAGCCCAACAGAGTTTCATTTGCAGATATACATCTCTGGTATTTGTCTATCGCTTACGATCTTATCTGCTGTAACTCCGTTTCGATCTTCTGCCCAGTGTTTCTGAAAATCTGGATGGCTGCCTCCGCCACTTTGTCATCCTCCATCTTCAAACACTGGAGCAGAGACTCGTAGGTCTCTGCTGAGTGAAATGCGGTGGGGTGAGTGAATGAGAGGACCTAGAAACAGAGAAGGAAAAGTATTCTAACCAATATTCTACTCATTTGTTCATTAAACAATTTATCTATGCACACATGTACAGTTGAGCCTTAGAAGATTGTAACAGCATTTTTCCTTTCTGCGTGTGGCAGTAATTTTAATTTCAGTACACTTGGTCCACAGCATGTACCTTGAGTAGCTCCAGTCCTGAGCGGATGGCTGTATCAGGGGTAACACCTTCCTCCTCATCATCAGCTGTGCCCTCAATGGACTTGTTCAGCAGCTTTACCAGAGCACTACAGTAAAACATAAAACATAGATTATTAAGACTCCTATATTAAGTAAATTCATACCCATGTTTGTTTGCTTATAGCTTTAAGAACTCTTACAGTAAAAAGTATTAAGTGGAAATTGTTAGACTGCAAAACTTAAGCACTACATGCCATTCAGTACATGTGCTTCCTCTCTAATGGTGGTTTTCCATAATGCCGAAAGGGTTAAACTTGTGCCCTGCCAGAGGCCTGCAGTTACACCTCACCACCACTAGGGGTCTCAATGAATGAGGAAAGCCTGTCAGTGGTATGGTGTTACACAATGACAGACACAAAGCTAGGACATGAAGCACTCTCAGACAGAGGAAGAGACACTGCTGGTCATATAACCGCTTCTGTTTTGGAGTACTGTACAAAAACACACTTAGATCTCTTGGGACAGGATTTACAAACCAACATAATTTTTTTTTCAAACTGAATTAGGATTTATTGTGATCCATTTTGCTGAAATCAATGTTAATACATGTGTTAGTATTTTTGCTCTGTTTGGTCCACTACTTCATGTGTGAATTTTTCTGACCTGATGGCTTCAGAGTCGATGTGAACGGGGGCGATGCGCTCCAACAGGAACTTGACCATCTCCAGGAACGGGTTAGTGGGCTGTTTGGGGAACGTCAACTTCCGAGTGATCTCCCTCTGCACAAAGTATAAACACCATCACAGCCCATTAACAACTTGTGTCACTTTGTGCTTGTTAATTTGCATACACATTCACACTAAGCCCTGTATTACTGCATATCTATGCAGCCCTACAGGTGTAAACAAGTTACAGTAATATCATAACTGAAAAGGTTAAGAAAAAGTAAACCTGCCAGTTTCTTTGCTCTGTATCATAGTTAAATATTGAAATTTATCACACTAACCATCTGCATTTTAGGGAACAAAGTAATTTTTTTATTTATTTATTTTTAAACTGAAAAAATGAACCCTTTTCAGTAGCCATTGCAATTTTCTTCTCTCAGTGCAAGTGTTTTTTTTTTTGTTTTTTTTTTAACTAATGACAGTCATAAACTTAGAGCACTGAACTTTGGGAATAAAACGTTAGCAACCTGAACAATTGTGCGCAGCGTTAAAGACGAGCAAGAGAAGAGAGAGAAGGAGACACCTAATCTGTGAATGAGTATATATCTAACTGAATGAATGTTCAGATCTTCTCACCACACAGATCTCAGCCTGTTTGCAGGAGCACGTCGGACTGATGAGCGTCTCCAGCTGCACTCTGAGCTTTTCATCCTCACCGAGAACCTGATTGAACTTCTTCATGAAGTCTTGAGCTTTTCCAGCATCTGGTAGGTTCTCTGAAAAAGCAATGGAGAGTTATAGTAGGAAATCAGTTATTATCTAGTAGAATGAACCCAAAGTATTAAAGCTGACCCAGAGGACCCATTTTATTTCTCCTTATTTTCTGTCATACATATACTGTAACAATGAGATTTTGACATGAGGACTGGTGGAGCTGGGAGACAAATCCTGACCTTATGATTTGTGGAAACCCCACCTGACTTGTTGAGCAGCCATGACAACACTGTTTGAGTGCATATATATATACACACACACACACACACACACTGTTACAATTGTGGATACTCATATTAAAGATGACCAACATTTCAAATAAAAATAAAGTGTATGTGTAAGTAGCCTGTGCAAGCCCAAAGCTCAGGTTTCACACGGCTCTACGCGCTTGGTTCCTGACAGTTTTTTCTAGCATTGTCTCTGTATGATGTCACAGAGAGGGGCACTCATCTGTGGTTGTGAAACACAAGCCCCCCCCCCAAACTGCTGCTCAAACCTTGTTTGTGAGAGGCAACCAATCAAAGAAAGTAGGCTTAAAGAGAGGGTTGCCTTAAAGGCCAAGGTGTTAATCAGCTTGTTTCAGATAAACTGAGGGGCTCAGTATAAGATAAATAAGGATTGTTTTTTTTTTTTTTTTAAACTGTAAATCATGCAATAAGAATTATGACATACCGTCTGTGATTGTATTTGTGTGTTTCCAACTTACTGGCAATACTCATCAGCTTCCCAAACATTGCTGTGTTGTTGGCCTCAGACTAAGAGAAAGAGAGAGAACCATGTTATGGATGCTTTGTGATAGTTACGCCTGTTTTAAAGAAGATGACGGAGGAAATGATTAGTGTGAGTGTGTCAACGTACCACTGGCAGCTTGTGGAGGTCGAGCAGCTCTTTGACAAGGCCTCTGAGCATGTTCTGACACTTCCACATCTCATTCAGAGCCCTGAAAGCAAAAGAAAAAGAAAAAATCAGTTACACAATGAGAGGACAAAAATGTGGCACGAGGGATGCAAAGAACAACTGTCCTTGTAAAGCCTGGATTATACTCCGTTGCGGACAGGGACACAGACAGCTGGAGAACCCAATGGCTGAGTGGCCATTCCTGTTTATACTTCTTTGAAGTTTGCTTGAAGTCCACCTCCTGGGGCACATGCATAGTTGGTGCACTGTAAATTCTCTGAGGACAAGTTTGCGTGGTCACAAAAAACAGGCAGGCACGCAGACATCCACACGGATCCTCGCGCTCACTGTTTGATGACGAAATTTACGTCCCTCGGACCCGAGTGGACTTGCGAACAAGTATAATCCAGGCTTAATATAAGTAATCATTGACCTTTAAGTGTGTTTTCGTACTGTGTGTAGATACACAGCTGGGTTTACATCCTATTTTGCAGTTTTGTGATTTGTGTTTATGGCAAACATACTGGTCAGTATTCACACGTATGAATCTAAAATGATTTGATGGTGTCATTAGTGCAGGTTTACTGACTTGACAGCATTTGTATCCAGGCAGGCATACAGGTAGTAGAGGCATTTCATCTTCTCCTCTGTATCAAGATTGTGAGGGACCATGTACTGGGCAAAGATCTTCTCTACTAATAACCTGCAGAAAAGGAAGGGAGAGTTTCCATAAATTGTTTGAAAACACAGATAATGAAACAATAAGTCAGCCAATGGTGGAAATTTAAAGCCCTCTGCTATGTTGGTGTTATACATCAGTGGACAACCAACCTTATTCCGCAACATTAGTTCCAGAGAAAAACCATCATTATCAAAAACGCTGTAGGTAAACTGAGCTTTTAAAACAAATCAGACTAAGTCATCCTCTTGGCCTGGAGCCTAGAGCCGATTCTGTAAAGTGCTGCAGTGAACTGGTCTGTCAGCCTCATTTCTCAATGCTGGAATTGCTGCTAATGTTAGTCTGTAGGTCACAAAGTACAAATGTTCAAATATTTCACCTAAGCCACTTATTAAGTAATTAAATCTAAAATGCACTCACATTGTTTCCTTTTAAGATAAGATAATTAAAAACAAAATAACTCCAGTACCTATGTGCTTTACTTTGCCTTCACAGATGAGCTTTGCCTTTTAACTTTATCTTAAAATTAATTATACAAAAATGCAAACAAAACAACATAAAATAAAAGAAAAACTCCTGGCTTTTGTGAATAAGATTCTCAGTGGAAGTAAATCACTAAGCATGCATGTTCTCACTTGTCGTCAATGCTGTTCTGATAGTAGATGTGCAGCAGTTTGTCCTTGATCCAGCTGATCTTCAGGGCAGACTCTTTTCCAGCCTCATGGTGCAGACAGTATTTCTTGTAAAGCTGAGCCAGACCCATCATGGCCTCCTTACGCACACGCCACTACAACAGGAGGGAGTAAATGAGAGGAAAACGGATTAAAGAGGACAAAATTAAATTAAGACTTGGGAAGTAAATTCTATTATTTCTTGTTTCATGAGGAAAGGATTTTGTTTTCATGGAAATTTCAGCAATGTAATGAACATTCTTACATAAATGTATCAAAACTTGATAAAAATTCACGTTAACATTTTATTTCACAAGACTTTGAGGTCCATGACTGCTGATTATTACACTAAAATAATAATATTATTATTGCTATAAAAACATTTATTGACAAGCCAATAAACCCACACATTAATAGTAATGTAATTTTACCCTCTTGTCCAAGGTCCTTTCCCGTACAAAGCCTAACAGCTGGTCGTTGACCAAGTTGAGGTCTTTCTTCCCAGCATTAATGATGGTGACGATGACATCATGACGGATGGCTTCCTCTGGGTCGTGGGAACGCACCTTCAAATACTCTGATTGAATAAAACAGAAAGATAAGCAACAATATTTCTGTTAAAGCAAGATGACAAACTAATGGATTGAGGCAGACAGGGCAATCTGGACAAATGTACGTGTAAAACCTCACAAACATGAGACAAAGCAAACCTGTCAAGTCTTTTGCCAAGTCTGGGTGGTTCATGAGGCAGTGGCTGGCAAACTTTACACACTCTAGCCTGACTGGTACGTGGATGTCATTGAACCTGGAAACCAAAATAAAGTAACACATAAGTTAAATTAATTACGCCTTAAACTTTAAGCAACTGGGTGAATCAGCAAGTGCCTTAGTAAAACTAAGTAAATAAGACTGCTGAGGTCTACAGTGTTCTCACTCAGACTTTACACGGACAGATCTCACAGGCAACAAAATGTTTGGTGACTCATTTCAAGCATTTTTTTTTTTAAAGTTTTTACAGAGAGAAAGGTTAGTCACTGCTGTGCCCTTGCCGTCTTGTTTTTCCCTATTGCAAGGCTCACTGGCCAGGCTGCTCTTGTCATGTTCCTTGCTGTCATTCAACTACTTCTCCAAACACGATCTCATCCTGTAGTCAGATGTACTTCAACTCCACTGTCTTGGACTACACCTGGCAACTTTAGAGCTTTTTCTGCTCTGGCAATCTGCTGCAAGCTCAAACCAGAACGTGCATCCAGCTGCCTCTCCATAGAGGATCTCATCTCGCAGTCAGAAAGTCCACTTCCTTAAAGGACTCCTTCAATGAAGGTATTTTTGGTCTGCTCTGTACATCTGCTATAACCAGATGTCCAGGCTGCAGAGCAGATCAACGACTACCTGTTGCCAGGTGCAGTCCACTGAGTGTGAGAAAGATTCGCTGTACTTCATATTTAGCAATTAAAATATTTGCAGAGGAGCACCTTATGAACTCTATCAACTTAAAAATTAATTACAAAAGCTTTGCATAAGCACATACACAGATAGGCCCTCCACCCCAAGCCCCACCCACCAATGTCATGAATAAGATCTAAATCTTTTGGAAACTCAACTAGAAAGACAAGTCCTCATAGATTTTTGACAGCACTTCCTCTACTGTTTAGTGATCTGAGGTCATACCGTACACCTGAACCAACTCTCCATTAACCAGTGATCTTGTTCGAGCCAGAAAACCTTTCCTCTTCCCATTGTGCTGCATGGACACACCAACTTCCACCAACTAAAACCACTACAAATCCAATTCCTGCAATAGTTTCTCTTTTTCAGATGAATACTTTTCTGTATCCAAACCACTTCTAAATCTAACTTAACAAAGAAGTCTTGTATTAGCAAATCGACTCCATGTATAAAGAATAAAAATTCTTACTAATATGATTGTGGTAAAAATAAATTTTAGCAACAATACCATCTTTTCTCACGTCTTTTTGTCTCTTCTGGCTGAACTGAATCAGCTTAAAACACTACTTCATGGTGTTCATGTCACCCACCTTCCTAGGAAGCACTGCCACAGTGGTCTGTTCTGTGAGGCCAGCTCAGAGTCTTTGGCCCCGAACAACTTAGCAAGCAACCGTACAACAGCAAGACGTTCCTCGCCATCGTTGCTCTGCAAACACAAAACACACATGCAGTTATTTTTAAATACAGGCTGCAGCTTTTAGCTCCTCTTCAAGCTGTTATTAATTCTGTTCATATCTTGTGCTTAGACCCATTGGTTCAACATACTGCTGCACATATAGAGCAGCATGTGTGTTTTAGCCACTGCCTTGAAGACAATTTTATTTTAAAGTACATTTGAATATTTTTGCCTTGATCTCTCATTCTTACAGTATCTGTACATACAGAAGCAGCTACATTATGAGAACTGCCACCTCTGGAAATCAGAGTTGACATATTATGATGGTGTGATGTATTGGCCACATAAGGAGTCATCAGAAGTGTTTTTTTTTTTTTTTTTTTTTTTTTTTTATGTTTTT
>VUQI01018777.1:12872-24592 GCA_015106735.1 Paratilapia polleni | reverse complement strand
AAATGAAGCCGTTGCCAATCAGACACTTTCCAGATGGTGGATCAAAATCTGACAGTACTTTTCTGCATTCATAATTCCATCAATTTTGCCAAGACCCCCAACACCACTGGGTGAAATGCAGCCTCAAACCATGACAGAGCCTCCACCATGTTTTACAGATAGCTGTAGACACTCACTGTTGTACCTCTTTCCTGACCTCCTCCTCCTATTGAAGATGGTTTGAACCAAAAATGTCAAATTTAGATTCACCAATTTTCAGTCCAATTCTTGTGTAATCTGGCATACCTCAGCCTTTTCTCCCTGTTTCCCTTCCTTAAGAATGGTCTGTGCTGGATTTTTTCCTGTTTCTTAAGGACATGACTTTCAGATACTGTTCATCTGCTGTAGATAGTTTTCAGGCCTGCCACTTCTTCTTTTGTCCTCCACTTGTCCAGTTTTCTCAGACTTTTAAGGACACACTGCACACCATGCCGAGGTATGCCACGTTTTCGGCTATTTAATACTGAAAAGCTGCTCTGTTGGGTTAATCTTGGTTTTATCTGTTGAAAGGTTGTTTTTCAGAACTGAGCAGCCTCTTTCAGATGTTTTCTGTCAAAGTCTACTCTGGCCTTCTTGTTCTTGAGTGTAACTAGTGGTTTGCATCTTGTTGTAAACTCTCTGTATTTCCATTCATGAAGGCATCTCTTGACTGTAGACTGTGACAATGATACACCTGCCTAGTGTATGTGCACAAAAGCCTGAGAGGTTATGACAAGGACTAATGGTGTGAAAAGACAGTAGACTTTTTTAAATTACTTCCTATACTTTTGTCATTACTGTATTTGATGTCATTTGATCTATTTGAGTTTGGCGTATTTTCATTTTTCAACCTTTGCTTTTCTTTTTTGTGGATTACACAGCTTTGACAACAGCAAAGTAGTCACCTGTAACTTTCAATATCAAGTGTGTGCTTTACAATAAAAAACAAACCAACAGTTTTTCTTACCTCTCCCACTAATCGTGTCGAGCCTCCTAAGTTATCTGTTAACATGCTCACACAAGGCGTAGGATTACGTAAGGCGTAATGCAGCAGTTTACTTTTAATTATAGTATTACATTACATTTTTGTGTTGTGGCTTTAACTAAAATATCTGAATACTTCTCCCACCACTGTACATATGCTGCACATGTAATCTGTAATGTACAGCACACAAGCTGAAATGCATAATATGAAATGCATGTAATTTATCTTTTATTATACCACAGCTGACCGCAGCACAAAATGCATACCAGCATGCACATATGATGGTATACAAACAAAAAATGACTAGCTGGCCCATACAGCTTGTAAATCTGGAGTGAGTATAGTGAATGGTTGCATACACAGTGCTACAGTGGTCTTGGAACATTAGAAGAAGTTCCTGGGCCTTTTGGGTGACCCCCTCCATTTGAGGGAAAATACTAAAATCAGAGAGCCAGCAGATCTAATTTTGTTCCTGTAAGTTAATTTGTCACTGTGAAGTGACAGTGGTCAGCATTGTTGCCTCACTGGAGGAGTTTATATGTGCCTGTGTGTTTTGCCTTCAGGTACTGTGGCTTTCTCCCACAGTCCAACGACATGCATGTTAACCCTGTGAAAAACTGATGTCCTGCTTTCCAGGGGGCACCCTGCTTCTTGCCTTATGACACCTGGGATAGGCTCCGTTCTGGCTAAAGTGCCAAAACGAGTGTTACAGGACCCAAAAAATATGTTTGGCTGACCTGGAATCCCTGTTACCCATAATACCAACAGGCATAATACATAGGTAGAAAAAGTAATTGGACATATACCTGAATCACAACACTCATAGCACTCCAGTGGTTGCACTCATAGGCAATTAGCTGTGCAGAAGTGACAGAAATATATGAACTCTGTGCCATATTTTGGCAGTTTGTTCACTTATGTGGTTCAGCTCTTTGTAAATTTGACCACTGCAGCCAAAACGTTTCAGAAGACGCAACTTTTACTATGAAGGCTGTCTCTGTTTCCGGTTTGAGCAGCGTTTAATTTTCGTTATACGCGCTTGAAAATGGAACAAGGTGGTACTCCTTAGTCCAAATTGATAATAAAGCAGGCAAAGTTTACACATCGATTAGACAGAATCGGCTGTTGAAGAATGAATTCACACATGTGAATATAGATTTGCATTAGCACAAGTAGGACAATGAAAATAGGAAATAACCCCAAAACTTTCATTTGTCCTTATAGAGCTTCAGCAACTGCGTATGAATTATACTTCGTACACGGACAAAAGCTACAAAAAGTTGGATTGACGTCAATGAAGAAAGACTCAATTATAATTATTTATTTATTTATTTATTTATATGCAAACCAAAACCGAACAATAAACTGAGCGGTAGTGAAACTGTTGTGTGCGACGCAAACCGGAAATTGAGACTGTTCGCCTTCAAAGTAAAAGTTGTGCCTTTTGAAAAGCGTAGGAGTCGTATGTTTTAAATGGTTCACTACTTTTACTTAGGGATAGGGATACAATAATGACTGTGCTTGGAAAATCAATTCTCACATTCACCTTCATCACAAAAGTGGAAAAAAAGAAGTAAAGAAAGAAAACAAAAAGAAGAACAGCAAAATAAGACTACAAAAAGAAAGCAATGAAATAACGAAACTGTACAAAGAAAAAAATATGAACAAAATAAAAGTATAAAAGTATTCATAAGTACTAAGAACGGTTTATTTATTTATTTTTAATTTATTGTTAATTGCTTTGTGTTCAATTTTGAGTCATGGTGATGCTTCAGTTTAGAACTTGAAGGTGTTTTAATCGTTTGAAGTTAATCAATCAGGCTTAGTCACTATTATAGCCTATACCCTGCAAACAGTAACCTTCAGGGAATGTTCCGTGAAGGTTCCTTGAAGGTTCTACAAAAGTAACATTCAGGGAACCTGCAGGGAATGTTTCCCCCTAGAACGCTCCTAGAACGTTCCCTTTTGTTGGGTAGGTTCTTAAAGGTTCTGTGCCAATATTATTCCAAAGACATTAACACCAGAGACATTACTTAAGTAAAATATATTTTACTCAATGAACATGTAAGTTAAATTAGTAGTATTAGTAGGATGTGGGTAATTTGATAGCTCCACCCCTTTCGCACTTTCATTTTTTTTTTCATTTTTGTTTGTTTGTTTTTGTTTGTTTTTTTCACTGAAGTCCCGTTAGGCTTTATTTTACAGTTTTTAAATATATGGGGTGTTCCACAATATCTGTTAACTTCACCACTGCACATTACTATTGAGAGGGGTATCTCTAAAACTAAAGCACTTTTGGGGGGCCTCCCTCTAGCCTAGTCCTGTAAATGACAAATCTGACGCCTGTAGAGTATTTTCTATTGCACCCCGCCTCTCGCCCTGTGGTAGCTGGGATAGGCTCCAGCCCCCACCCGCGACCATGAATAGGGTAAGCGGAAGAAAATGGATGGATGGATGGATGGATATCTGACCGTTTATGGCAGAGTAACCTTTTATTGTATTTAAGCATACAAGAATTTTCACCCTTTGGTTTCATGCAGCTCCGTTCCCACCCAATAAACAACAAATTGACAATAATGACATACTAATAGATACGGTATCCATATAAAGGTAAAGCATACACTGTAAACCGAGTATATAGGGTTAGACACAGCGCAAAAGTACACTGTAGCGGTATATATAGTATTATAAAACTATTTCGATAAAAATCGTAGCTTTTAGACGAGTCCGTGAATGCAGCATTAGCTCCAGCCTGGAGGTGGGACGGACTTGAAGCGGAAGGTCAACACAATCATGGCGTGGAGAGGATGTGTGATGAAACTGGCCAAAACAGAGTTCATCAGATCCCAAAACACTACTTCACGAAGCTCCAGGTGAGCAAACAAATCGTTGTTCTGGTCGCACCGTCGGTGTAAACAACCATAACCCTGACAGGATGTGTGTTTGTGAGCGTCTGTTTACTTCTCTTCTACCAGCCGCAGTGTGTGGTTACCTAACAGTTCCAACTGTCACTGCGGGGAGATCCACGGAGCTGAAGAAAGCTTCGTGTTTCATTTGTTTACAGATTAAATTTGCGATATCAGCACTCTACGAGTTATTCGTCTTTTTATTTAAACGAACTGAGTTGTTCAAACAGCATGACGCGTTTTTATGCCGCCCTTTGTGAACCAAACTGATTGTATATAAATAAGTAGCTAGCTACTTGATGGAGCCAGTGTCAGGCATACTACTCATCTATTTGTTGGTGCTTGAATTATTATTATCATTAGTAGTAGTAGTAGGAGGAGTAGTATCAATTTTTGACACTGGATACATCAAATATCTTTGTAGCTCTACAACCAATAGTATGAGCCAAGTAAATATAACCTATACATATAAAAGAAAGAAAAAAAACATAAACCAACACTTGAGAAAATCAGTTTTCAAAGCTGTTGCCTTAAATTGAGCGTGTGTTTTATAGTTATTCTGTATATTTCGACAACTACCTGCTTTAAAAACCGCCTCCTGTTTCTTCCGACAGTCTTAACTCCTACAACCAGCAGAGGTGTGGATTTCGTCGGGAACCCAGAAGGCCGGAAACGGCGAAAAGAAATGCCACCCAAGAAACAAACACATCACCCACTGAGGCTGGCACACCAGTGCCCCAGCCTCCTCGTAAAGTCCCCAGGCCGACACTTTTCACACCGCTGATGTTCACAGTAGGGGTAGGTTCGCCTGTTTTCAGCTGGAATAGAATGTGCTTTTTTTTCTGTTGTGTAGTGAGGAAATGGATGCACTCGTTTGGAACGGTAGGATGGTGTTGCTTGTTGTCTGACTCCATTTCAGTTTACAGGCTGCTCCTTCGGTGTGGCGGCCATTCTGCAGTATGAGACCCTAAAGTCAAGACTTCAGACTGCAAAAGATGAAGAGAAGTCCGAAAATGTCACGCAGGTGAGGGTTTGTTGATAGAAATTATTGCATTGCCTCCACTGCTGTCGGCTTGTATTACTGATTTAATTTACAAGCTGCTCACAGTGACTTGGTAAATCTTTCATATGTTCGCAGGGCTCCCAGGACATGGCATACTGGCACGACTGGTGGAACCAGCTGTCCAGCTTCCAGCGACAGCTCATCCTCCTGATGTCTCTGGTGGATGACTTCTGGAGCAGCCTCACAGAGGGACAGAAGACCGTCACTGGTATTATTTTACACAGTCATTTTGTCTTTGGGTTTCTTCAGATTGAGTGAATATCAGCATCTTTGCACGTCTTTGTTATCATCCTGCATTTCTTCATAGTGACCACCTTATTAATATTTTCTAGGTATTATTGCAGTAAACGTTGCAGTCCTCTGTTGTTGGCGGATCCCTTCAATGCAAAGAAGTATGCTTAAGTACTTCACGTCCAACCCAGCCTCCAGTAAGTTCGCCTGTGCTACATAATCATGTCCTCTGACATGCATTTCTTAAATAATTCTCTCCCCCATCAGAAACGCGCTGCCTTCCCATGGCCCTGTCCTCCTTCAGCCACTACTCCATCATCCACATGGTGGCCAACATGTATGTCTTATGGACATTCTCCTCAGGGATCGTCTCTCTTTTGGGGAAAGAGCAGTTTCTTGCGGTCTACTTGTCTGCTGGTGAGTCAAATAAAGAATAGGGCTGGGGTCTGATAACATTTATTAAATCTGAAAACAATATTGCATCTGTAATGCTGGGACACTATAACTGTAACTGGCCTTTCAGTGATATAGATGATCGGGAGGATAATTGAGAAAATAGGTAACAGGAAGTAATAAGGGGCACCAAATATGTGATTCATTTTCTGTTGCATGTATTTTCAGGTGTGATTTCTACTATGGTCAGTTATACATGTAAAGCAGCCACCGGGCGTCTCTATCCATCATTAGGGGCGGTAAGATATTTGCTAAAATCTATTTTAAAGCGAAATACAAATGAAGGACAGCTGTGACTTGTAACTGTGTTTGATCCACAGTCAGGTGCCGTCATGGCAGTGCTCGCTGCAGTCTGCTCTAAGATGCCAGAGGCCAAGCTAGGCATAATCTTCCTTCCCATGGTCACTTTCACAGCAGGAAATGTAAGTGCTGCACTATTCATGTTTCGTATATACACTCACTGGGGACTTTATTAGGTACACCTTGCTGGTACGAGGTTGGGACCCCCTTTTGCCTTAATTCTTTAATTCAACAAGATGCCGGAAACATTCCTCAGAGATTTTGGTCCATATTGACATGATAGCATCACACAGTTCCTGCAGATTAGTCGGCTCCACATCCATGATGTGAATCTCCCGTTCCTCCACATCCCAAAGGTGCTCTGTTGGATTGAGATCTGGTGACTGTGGAGGCCATTTGAGTACAGTGAACTCACTGTCATGTTCAAGAAACCAGTTTGAGATGATTTGAGCTTTGTGACATGGTGTCTTATCCTGCTGGAAGCAGCCATCAGAAGATGGGTACACTGTGGTCATAAAGGGATGGACATGGTCAGCAACAATACTCAGGTAGGCTGTGGTGTTTAAACGGTGCTCAATTGATACTAATGGGCCCAAAGTGTGCCAAGAAAATATCTCCCATACCATTACACCACCACCAGCCTGAACTGTTGATACACACTGATACGAGACAGGATGGATCCATGCGTTAATGTTGTTTATGCCAAATTCTGACCCTACCATTCAAATGTTGCAGCAGAAATTCAGACTCATCAGATCAAACTTCTGTTGTTCAGTTTCTGGTGAGCCTGTGTGAACTGTAGCCCCAGTTTCCTGCTCTTAGATGACAGGAGTGGCACCCAGTGTGGTCTTCTGCTGCTGTAGCCCATCCGCTTCAAGGTTCAACATGTTGCGTGTTCAGAGATGCTCTTCTGCATACCTTGGTTGGAACGAGTGGTTTGTTAGAGTTACGGTTGCCTTCCTATCAACTCAAAGCAGTCCGGCCATTCTCCACTGACCTCTGACATCAACAAGGCATTTTCTCCCAGAGAACTGCTGCTCACTGGACATTTTCTTTTTTTCAGACCATCCTCTGTAAACTCTAGAGATGGTTGTGTGGGTAAATCCCAGTAGATCAGCAGTTTCTGAAATACTCAGACCAGCCTGTCTGACACCAACAAATATGTCACGTTCAAAGTCACTTAAATTCACCTTTCTTCCCCATTCTGATGCTCGGCTTGAACCTCAGCAGGTCGTCTTGACCATGTCTACATGCCTAAATGCATTGAGTTGCTGCCATGTGATTGGCTGACTAGATATTTGTGTTAACGAGCAGTTGAACAGGTGTACCTAATGAAGTGGTCAGTGAGTGTATATATCTGTATGAAAATGATGTTTGTACTTGTGTGTGTTTGCACGATTGAACTTGGTTAAGCATTATGCATGATTTGAATGAATGATTTCTTGTTGTGTACATATACACCTTTAAGGGGTAATTGAAAACACTACTAATTCACACGTTAAATAGTGTGCTGACATTGTCGTGCTGTATTTTTGCTGCAGGAAGAGATGCAAATCTGTGCATGAACAAAATGAAAAAATATATGAATGAGTGAATGTGTAAGTATGCATGTCCCAACGCACGATAACGAAATTGTTGCTTTTGATGCACTTCAGTGAATTGAATGCAACTTTGGCTTCCTGCTATTTGTTTATCTTTAGGCTCTAAAAGCACTTGTTGCCATAGATACAGCAGGACTTCTGCTGGGTTGGCGGCTGTTTGACCACGCAGCTCACCTTGGCGGAGCCCTCTTTGGAGTGTGAGTCCTCAAGTCTCATTTTTACCTTTTGCTCAAATTACGTCCAGGTTAATGATGTGAAATATAGTTAAAGGTTTACAAAACTGTCTTAATACAAAATCTTACTTTTTCTGGAGCGTTCAGTTTGTTTAGTCACATAACCAGACAGATTTTGCCCAGTTTTCTAGATCCTGTTGTAATAACAGTATGTGACCACAGCCCCAAGTATGCAACTGTGGTCACGTGATATAACTGCAAATGAAGTCTGAGATACAGCTGAAAACCCCTGAAAAATATTTGAGTTTATTTTGTTGAACTTTTAATTTGAAGGCTTTATGCCCACAGCTCAATCAGATACACATTTTCAGCAGGCCAGAGGAAGAAAGAATGCAGTGGTTCTGCACTACTTTGATCAACCTAAATCCTTGAATATGTCCTATGTGGTTTTGGGGTCTTAAATATGGTCTGATAAGAGTTTAATGTTCTGCAGTCTCTACATTTTACCCATATCCATATTTCTTCATACAGGTGGTATGTGGCATATGGTCATAAACTCATTTGGAGGAAGAGGGAGCCCCTTGTGAAGTTGTGGCATGACATGAGTTCTCCAGGTCGCAGAGGTTCCAGGCCTGGGGGTGGACCTGGGGTTGGTGGTGGTGGAGGACCAAGATCACAATAAGAGTCTGCATGGTCCCTGAAATTCTTTCAGAAGGAACTGGAATCCATCCCAAGGAATATGCAAGGACACTTTTATCCAGTGACATGGAGTGGACTGTTATTTATAAATAAATCTAGTTTCACATCCAGAATTAGTAATGAGCATTTGCTGATTTAATGCTGTGCAGACGCTTGAAATTTAAAACAGGTCAAATGTAATATCTGCTTTTACAGTCGAGATGTTTACTTTGTAGACTTTAAACATTTGTTACCCTGCAGGTAGACTGTAACCCTCCTACCTCATATCTCTTTTCTTTCAACGCTGTGCCGGTGACAAATCTTGAAGCAGTTTGACACATTTACACCAACAAAGATCACACAAAAATCACTGATCCTATACTTGGATCCACTGTTGTCTGCCGCTATGGGAGGGCTGAGTCTCACACCACTGGTGGAAAATAGCTATTAGTAATTCAAAGAACTAAGGCCTTCATAGCCATTTGTTTTGTTTGTATTAATCCGGGGAACTGTTGAATTTTGTAGGCTGATCCTATTTCTCTATTAAGAGTTATTTATATTTATACAGTACCTTTGAAAAAAGGAGGGATTATTCTCAAACATCCAATTATTTTAGACAAATGGTACTCTGACATTTACCTACTAATGTAAATAATCCATCTGATAATGCATCTCTGTTCCACTGACAGAGCTATTGTCAGTGCCCTCTATTACAGTAAAAAGTCTGGCCAAGTCAAGTTACCTTCATTTATAAAGCACATTTAAAAACAACAGGAGCTGACCCAAAGTGATCTCCAATCAAAGATATACAAGACATCCTGGGCTGCAACCAAATTTAATGCATCTTTTGTTTTGTTTTTTTTAAATCCCCACAGCTGTTTAACTGTTTTGGTTAGAAACACTTTCCTCACAGCACAATAACATATTTAAAATTAAAGTTGAAAAGATACTATACATGACAAATAAAATGCATCAATATATCAGATTTTTTTATTGGAAGCCCTTGATCTGTAGTTGGCACTTAATAGAATCTGGAACAAAGACATCAGCTTCTCATGGTGCCAAAACACACTTAATTCTTCAGACGTTTAGGTCTTCAGATTACTATCTGATCTTATAATAATTATTTCATGCCCAAATTCTGTTAAGAGAGAGTAAAATTTTATTGATCAAATCACATGATACATTTAAAAAATAATTGTCTATGCATGCAGAGTACTGGACATAAAGAGTCATTTTAAATGCTTTTAATAATTCCTTTTTATTCAGATTCTTTGAGTGGGGAGTTTTTTGGTTAAATATTACAAGAGAATACCTAAATCTTCTAGTACCTACAGTATCTGCAGTGAAAACAGAACAGAGAAAACGACAGTCTGTAAATCAGTTACAAACGAGGCAAGTTAAGTTGTCAAAGCAGGTCAAAGACCGATACTTGTCGCCTCGAAGGTAATTGCACTACAATCTGCTGAGAGGTGTATATGCTGGCTCTAAAGCAGATGGTAAATGATACAGATTATTTTATGAAATATGGATGTCTCATTGGATGACGGCGCATGCAGCAAGTTCTTACAATCCTTGCTATCCAAATCAGGAGTCCGTCACTGCCCTGCTGAATGACAAAACTGCTCAGAATCCTAAAACACAAAACACAAGACTTTGTTTATCTATTTGTTTACCTGAGGTTTCATAAAATGCAGGTACTGCCATAGGATCAAAGTTTACCGTTTTAGTTTAAAACATTTTTGTTTCCAAACACACCCAGTAGTAAATGACTGGGCACAGATCACACAAAC
Organism: Paratilapia polleni; assembly: GCA_015106735.1. Lineage (NCBI taxonomy): Eukaryota > Metazoa > Chordata > Actinopteri > Cichliformes > Cichlidae > Paratilapia > Paratilapia polleni. Next base: position 14,391 of record VUQI01018777.1, on the reverse strand, counting down.
ATAAGAGTATCAGGTAATTCAAACTAATCCTTAGCCCAGTCAACATGATGTTAATCAAACACAGACCTACCAGACTGCTAAAGTCTGTCTTCTTTTAATCCAATCCAGTCAGCAATGCGGCACTTCCTCAGCCCCTGCTCTTATGGTTTGCATAACTGGGGAAGCCAAACTGGGAGACCATCAGGTTGGAGAAGGAAAGAGGCATGAAGCCATAGATCTGTGTCAGCCTGTTCAGACAGTAGGACCTCTGGAGAAGGTGTTCAGGACGATGCCACATACCCTGGTATCCACTGCTGGCGGACTTCTCCAGGTTGCGGAGGTCCACAGGTTTGATAAAGACCCCAGAGGGCCTGTTAATTGTGCTTGACTTTGAGTGTTTTCTTAAATACAGAGCTACAGCAAAGTTCATGGCAATATCATCACAGTTCTGTGTTTCATCCACTAAAGCATGTACTGCTTGAGGTTGGTCCTGGAAGTGCTGCAAGTAGTGCCGGTGGAAGAAGGCAGCACCAATCAACACCATGGAGTATCTGCAGTGAATGCAGGGAGATGGAAGTTTGAAAACTATCAAAATAAGGCCAAGCAACCAATCAGGGGCCTGTACTATGAAGCAGGATTACCAAGGTAACTTCAGGGTTAACCCTGTGTTTTCAGTGTTACGAAGGCGGTTCAGTTCTTACCAGGGTACATCGCTATGGTGACTTATGCTGCCGACCTAACCTGCTCGGGACCGGGGCCTTGTACTATGAAGCAAGTTCAACATGCCCAGGGTCAGGGTATCTTTCTGTTATCTGGCTTCACTTAACATTAGCAGTCAGGTTAAGTGGTCACATGAAGGTGATTATCAACTCGATAAGTCAGCCTAGGGTTTATGAATCTAACTACGAGTATGTTCACATAAAACGCATGGCATTGACAGTATCTGAGCAATCAAAAACATGGATAAGTCTAGTGGAAGCAGAGGAACTGATTTTACAAAAGAAGAGAAAACTCTAGTATTAGAAAAATATGAAGATGTTAAAGCCATTAAACAGGCTGAAAAGAAAAACAGCTGCTGGAGACAAAGCAGGACAGGTAAAGTGCTGCATGGATGTGTGCACGCTTTAAGCAAGACCTACTATATCAATAAGATTTAGATTTTTTTGAAGTTAGGAAGGATAGATGGCCAAAATGCCAACTGTGTAGGTTAACAAATCTCTCAGAATCTCAGTTCTTTCATTAAGAACTGGGAGAATCCGATGGATTATTATGGTTATTGAGTTAAATTATTGTTTGGATGTGCGTAAGGTGGTTTTAGTTTTTATTCTTTCAGCTGCAGCCCTGGTGGTGTGAACATTCTGAGATTAAAGAATAAATTATCAAAACATTACTCAAACGTAGGCTTCATCTTAGGAAATTTGATATAAGGTCAACAAGTACAAATGAGTGCTCTATTTTGTGGTAATGTATTAATACTTATAGAACAATAAAATTGTTTTAAAAAAAAGGGGGGGGAAAAAAGATTAAAAAAAAAAAAAAA
>VUQI01018759.1:7896-21069 GCA_015106735.1 Paratilapia polleni | reverse complement strand
GATCTGCTGGGATTTTCCCACAAAACCATCTGTAGGGTTTACAGAGAATGGTCAGAGAAAGAGAAAATATCCAGTGAGCAGCAGTTCTCTGGGCAAAAATGCCTTGTTGATGCCAGAGGAGAATGACCAGACTGCTTCAAGCTAATAGGAAGGGAACAGTAATTCAAATAACTAGTCATTAAAACCCAAGGTATGCAGAAACACATCTCGGAACACACAACATGTCAAACCTTGAAGTAGATGGGCTGCAGCAGCAGAAGACCACACCGGGTGCCACTCAGCTATCAACAGGAAACTGAAGCTACAGTTTGCACAATCAGACAACAGAAGATTGGAAAAACGTCACCTGGTCTGATTAGTCTCAATTTCATGGTAAACAGGAGGGATCCATCCTGCCTTGTAACAATGATTCAGGCCGGTGATGGTGTAATGGTGTGGGGGATATTTTCTTGGCACACTTTGGGTCCTTTAGTACCAACTGAGCATCGTTTAAACACCACAGCCTACCTGAGTATTGTTGCTGACCATGTCCATCCCTTTATGACCACAGTGTACCCATCTTCTGATGGCTGCTTCCAGCAAGATAACACACCATGTCATAAAGCTCAGATCATCTCAAAGTGGTTTCTTAAACATGGCAATGAGTTCACTGTACTCAAATGGCCTCCACAGTCACCAGATCTCAGCCCAATAGAGCTCCTTTGGGATGTGGTAGAACAGGAGATTCTCATCATGGATGTGCAGCCGACAAATCTGCAGCAACTGTGTGATGCCATCATGTCAATATGGACCAAAATCTCTGAGGAATGTTTCTAGCTCCTTGTTGACTCTATATCGTGAAGAATTAAGGCAGTCCTGAAGGCAAAAGGAGGTCCAACCCAGTACTAGCAAGGTGTACCTAATGAAGTGACCAGCGAGTTTAAGTGTAAAAGACTACCAAGATGCACTGTAATAGGATCACTCAAAGCACTTACCGAGGTAGTATGAGATGCTTTTGGCCCCCAATCCTTTGTCCTGATGTGTCCCCAGCAAGAATGTAACAGGAAAATATGTCATCAGTGCAGCATGTGGTGTTCCTTTTTGTCTTGCCATGCACGCAGATGACATTTTCCTGCCAATCTCAACAGCTGGAATAGCCATTACTTTGTTTTCTTTGCTAGCCCTTGCCATGTTTAACTAGCGAGGGACAAAAGGGGCAGGGTCCTTTGACCAAATCTGTACAGAAGTGGTCGGTTGGGCACCTTAGAGATACATGATAAGCACTGGGTGTAAACAGTGATGCCTCTTAACTGTCCACCTGTAATCAGATCACCCAAGATGCATTTTAAAAACAAGTGTAAACAGAGACAAGGCAAAAGATTGTTATTCAAAGTTCAACTGTTATCTGTTTGTAAAACCACAGTGTAGAAATATAAGTCAATGTCGTGAATTCAGTCTTTACTTGAAGGTATGATTTTCCTTATTTTCAGTGATTTATATGCTAATACAGTGCTGGATGCTCATATTAAAGATGGCCAAAGTTTAACATAATGAGGTCACTGTACCTATATGTAATCCCTGTGAGACAAAAGCTTGCTTAAAGGGAGGGTGAAGGGAGTTAAACGGCTTGTTTCTGATCTACACAAAGGCTCAGTATAAGATGGATAAGGATGATTTGAACTGTAAGTCATGCAGAGCTACTCTAGGAGAGTCCAAGGATTCAAATATGGAGCTGGAAAGCTCTAAAGAATCAAAGTAAACAGTGTAAAGGTTTATGCATTCATGCCTAAAGGGGGAGGAAATTTTGGTTACCTTTTAAATTCAATAAAGGGATCGATAAAGTTTTATCTTAATATATTATTATTTGAATCTGTAAAACTCACTCAGCGTGTAAAATAAATGTTGTGGATTATAAAGTGCAATTTGTGCCTCTGAAATTCAGTGGAGTAGAAGTAAAAGTATTATTATTGGAAATTACAAGTGCCTCAAACCGACATTTACACACAGTAGTTGAGTAAACATACATTGTGTTGCTATTGTGTAACATTTTATCAGCCATAGTCCTAAAATGTCATCTTGCTTTTGAAGAACCCATCATTGTAATATGTCTTTTAATACTGACATTATTGATATATTTAAGATCGCATCAATTACATCTGTTAAGTCTGTGTGTGTGAAATAAACTCTTGCATTAGAAAAGCAAGGAGCAACTAACTAGTCTATAAGACTTTAAGAGATGTAAGAGATAAGAGAGTAAAGAGTTGTGTGGTGAATGCTTCCAATCAATACGTAACATGATACAAGGGCTCAACACCACTGCCCAAAGCTTTTAACAGCATCCTGAGTGCTTCAGTATTAAGTAAAGGAAGTACAGATGTTCGTTGACCACCAATCACTAAAACCTGAATAACCGCTTGAACCTGCAGTAATAGAGTTCATAGATTTTCCTGCAAGTCACGCAGGCCTGAGCAGCCATCTCCTGTCCATCGGCTCAGTCCTGCTGTTAGAAGAACAAGAGATCTCAAGGACAGTAATGCTGCACTGGTCCAACCCTGCATCGTGCCATGTAAGCATCCAGGGTGATGTGTTCACATATGTGGGGCTCTCATTTAAACCCTGTCATGGTGGATGACACATACTCATGTGTATGCTTATTTTTTCCTCGTTCAGACCTGTTAACTGTGAGGTAGCAGGTGTTTGCTCCGCTATCAGCCAACTGCACTGTGCTGTTAAAGACTCTGACTAACAGAGCCACTCCCTCTGGCATTTCTGCATGGTGGGCCCTCTAACTGAGGGCCAATGACTCTGTTATATCACAATGCTTTCTGGGAAATGTAGTCCCGGCAAGTTGTCTGGCATAAACTGGATGCTGAGTGGCAAAGGCTATGACTGATGTATTTTAGATGAAAATGGCGCAGGTGTGTGTAAAAAGCTGAATTTTAGATGAAAGAAATTAAAGCTGGAGTGACAGGTAAATATAGAGGAAGAAAGAATAAAGGAGGGAGACTGAGAAAGAGATATATTAAAAAAAAATGCATAATCAGCATGCAAAATCCAAGAGAATTACCCGTTTATCATCGAGATTCTGTAGAGCCTCTTTCCCTGTGCTCTCCCTAATCTCCACCTTCCTCGGCTGGGAGATGTCGGTCTGTCGGTCAATGACTCGCCCGTCACTCCTGCCCCTGCACGCCGAGAGTGCATCAAAGTCCAGCGTCTTGCTGTCCGAGGAGCCTTCGACTGGGCAGAACACGCCACAGAATTTCTGCCTCGGCCTGGCGGGGCTGTCGGAGCCCATCCTCTGAAAGAAAGGTGGCACTTCCCCGGCGGTCGACATGCCTTGCAGGCGGTGGGTTGTGAGTGGGTTTGTCGGGGTGTAGCTGCACAGATGCTCAGAGTATCAGCTTCTTGTGTTTTTCTTTTTTTTTTCCTCCCCCAGCTCTGTGCGCTTCGAAAGCCACCGCCTTTGCCGGTTTTCAGTCGCAGGTGGTCGCACTGTGACAAAAGCGCAAGAAATCTGTAAAGCTAATGCTGCACGGAAAAAAACACTCCCACTGAGCAGAGAGAAGTGCAACATACATCCACGTAATATCTGATATAAAGGAAAGATATGAGAAACCCTTCTGCTATATTGCTTGTCAGTGACTCCCCTACAGCAGCAACAATTCTGATTTGCTTACTCATGAGTCTAAATTAGCTCCTTGCCCACAGCTGTTTGAGTTATAAGTCAGCATAAGAGAGAGAGAGAGACCTACAGTCTGGCTTTGTCACAATAGAGATCCAATAGGCTGGAGGAGGAGGATATTTCCCGATGAGGGACTACCTGTAGCCTGAGTGAAACCGTCCAGACTGGGGCTGCCAGGAGCGCATCACATCTGAATGTCCGGAAACGATGGGTTCTCAAACTGAAGATGTATTCACTGTAGCTTTATTTCACCCGGAGACAGTGTCCTCACAGCTGTCCTGCCTGCCAGAGAGCTGTGCAATGCAATAATTAAAGCGTGTCGTGCAGTCTTTAAATATCAGCAGGGTGTCTCTGTCGGATGTTTGAGGTCAAGAGTCGCCCAGCACCACGGAGAGTTCCTTAAAGTCACACCCAGTCCAACAATGAGGGGCACTGTCCCTTCAGCACCACACCCCTCAGATATGTCCAACATTTACTCAAGTTTCATCTGCAGCTTCCATTTGACATACAGCCAAATCAAAGTTCAGTCACTTACGGGGGAAATGACACAGGGACATCTGGGTTTGCTCTCATTTGTATTAACAGTTACTTAGACCATTTCAGTTTTTTATTATTTATTTGAATTTATCTTAAATTTGTTAATTTCCTACCACTTCTGACAGGATATAGCCATAAGCTACACTATGTCTACATTTCTACACAATAGCAAATCATTAAAGCCTCTGAAAACCTGCATTCAGAATTATTCCTCAATGACATTGCATAATCAGTATTAAATGAATAAATACATAAATGAATAAATAAATAAAGCTATTACAAAGCATCTTAAGTCATTATTTCTTAGGAGTCTAAGATTCAAAAACTGCTGTCAGATTTTTCATTCTACAAAATTAAAATCCCGATTGGTGCACAGAAGTGCGTGATGTCACGTTTTTCCCAAATAAGCCCCGCCCCTTTCAAACTAATGAGAAGAGTACAGCGGAAAAAAGGCAAATACAATTTAAAATAGAAACATGTAGAACCCCAAATTTTATTTTGAAACTAACCCATCCTTACCTTTGCCTTAAAGGTAATGGTGGCTTTCTCACCTATGGCCTCCACTTCTGCCTTATAAATGTGACACAACTGTTTTGCTGCACTTTTCCCAAAGCTAAGTGGTTTCAGAGATTTCACCACGAAGCAACGAAAAATGCTCTATAGAGCATCAGAAAATACTTTATCAAACCGTATACATACAACCTTCATAGAAGATACCTTTTTAGATGAATGCTAATACCCTTCTTTAGAATAGGTCTGTAGTATTTTGCTCAAAATGCAAACAGTAAGCTGATTCCCTGTGGGAAGTTCAAATGTCCCAGCAGCCAAACAGTACACAGAGGACAGATGAATAAAATGCTGAAGTATAGAGTTTCTAGTAGTAAAGACACATGAATATAATAAACAATAGGTTCCAAAACAATAGGTATTCCAAAAGTTGTCTTGAGATATCATCATAACTGCTGCAAACTGGGATCATTGAATTTGAAGGATATATGTGCATTTACTCAGTAGGATCTTCCAAACAAAATGATTGAAATAGTTGCATTAAATGCAAGATCCAGTGTTGAAGGAGCTTAAGCCAAGACAAAGTCAGGATATCAGCTTCTGTTGGACTTAATTTGACTCTTGCGTTCCACCATGTTCTGCTTGGAAACCTCTGTTCCTAACTAACATGATTTTCTTCCAGTGGGTGTGTTTTGGGGCAGAACTGCCCAACAGTTTGTTTGTTTGTTATTATTATATCAGGATGATATCAGACCCAGTGACAGAGACACAGTCACATTTATAAGAAAATGCTGTTCCTATGGTTACCCTGTTATATTGATTAGTACCCCTGCAAAATCCTGCAGTGCAAACCTTTGCTTCTGACTTTGCACACTCAACACTTTTTCGCCCCACATTGTCTTCTCCCATAATTCATTTGATGCATTGTACTCTCTCTCTCTATATATATACTGCAAAAAGTATATTTACATATACAGTATATGCTGCAAAATATATATATTTGCATGTATATTTATACTGCAAAATAAAGCATGTAGAATACTTTTTAACATCAAATTCTTAGTCATAAAAATGAAGAAAATGCTCTTTTCTTTCAACTTCCATGCTGGATTGAGCAAATATGACAAGTTGTACCACAAAAACCAAAATATCAGTAGATTGTCCTATCCAAATACAACAAAATTCTGGAGTTTCCAGATGGTATTCTAAATGTAACTCCGAAAAATATTATTTTAAATATGTGCATATTTTTCATTTTCAATACCTGGGTCATTCCATTTCATCATCAAATTTTTAGAACATTTTCTGCTCAACCATCTCCGATTTGCATAAAAATTTTAGTTCATATTTAGTTCATAGTCATATTTCACAATAATGCAAAAATAAAACACACAGAATACTTTTTAACATGAAATTCCCTGCTCCAGGGCTGTAGGTATCGAAATGGTTGGTAGAGTAGGTCTCGAAAATGAAAAAAAATTACAAGAAAGTCTGGCTCCTTAGGAGCAGAATATAAAGAAATGTGGGGTGGCTCAAGACTTTTTCACAGTACTGTACATAACACAAGAGCATGAATGAAGTGTGAACTGTTGTACCTTTGTATTAACACCGGAGTCTGTCATCATATTAGGAATTGAGTGTATCAAAAATATCTTACTGAACTCATCTTGTGAAGCACAGGAAAAGTACTTGCATAGCCTGGATATATTTATGCACATGAACTTAATGTGTTGCTAAAAGTTAAGTAAAGGATCTATAATGAACATATGTAGATGGGCCTTCAAGAGAACAGATGGCTATGAGGTATAAATAAATCAGTGGTGCCCGGTGATCGATAAAACCAGGCTATAATACACATGGTTGATTCCTGACTTGCAGTATGACAGACAAAAGCTCTCCTGCACAAGAGGCCATGAAAAACATTTTAGCTGTGAGTCCATGTCAGCCCAGTTTCCATAACAACGTGGTGGGCAGCAAATGGCTTTCCTGCTACTAGTCCCTCTCCCAGAGGGCTGCAGTGTGTGTGTGTGCGTGTGTGTGTGTGGTCATCCCTGCAGGACAACGACAAAGTCTGATCTCTGAATGTCAGCAGTGGATTCTGAAAGGTGAACATGCCTGGGGTGCAGCCACACCCAAAGGCCAAGACTGTGCCTCGACACCCCCACACCTCCTTCCTTTATGCTGAACTGTCTTTACACCAAAAAAAAAAAAGAAAAAAAAGTGCCCTGCTGAGACCAGAGCAAAGGGGGGCGGTGTTAGATAATTAGAAGGCAAAGTTGGCGGTGTGCCCGATCAACAGTTGGAAGAGGCAGAGGGAGAGTCTGGTCTCTGGACAGGAAGGGCACGGCTCTGGCATCCAGGAACAGATGTAGGACAAGCAGGGAGATCAGCAGTATGAGTGGATTCTCTAATCGGCTGCTCCCAGTGAAAACATACTTATTGGATTAGATTATTAGCTCTGTTCAATTCAGTTTACACTACAATTTGTCAGTTTTAAGGGCAGCCAGATTGATATTATGTGGGAGGAAAGGAAACCCAGACATGTTAAGAAACTAAAATCAGTGTCACAAGCTGGAGCTAATTTCTCACAAAAGAAGAGTATAGATCTGAAACACGAGACTAGAAGCATCATCTGTTGCCTAATTTGGCAGCGTTTTCTCTGCAATTAAAATGCTTTCCAACATCAGTGTTGGAAACCAAGTTTAAAGAAGTTTAAATGAAAACTACCCCAGACCAGATGACACGCAGAGAAGCTGGAAGGTTTGGGGGCATCTGGTTATATAAGCCTCTGTGTCCACAGAACAATCCAAAATTTCCACTTAAAGTCTAACAGACATTATTCTTTTTTTGCTACAAAATAACTTCTGTAATGTATACAAGAAAATATCATTCTAATACAAAGAAATACTGTGAAATAATAATGTCTGTCAATCAATCCACCACTTTGGCCCAGACTGAAGTTCTGTACTGACACTTGTAGTACCCAGAGCATGAATCTCAATGACTTGGTGACATAGATCTTATTTTCTTAAATGTTATTATCTACATTGAAACACCATTAAAGGTAAGCTATCTAATGTGTTAGCCTAAGCTAACTATTGGTTCAGCAGTGGCCAGGCTGATACCTTACAGTGAGGTGGCAGGGACACTGATCTGTTGTTGCTTTTTGTTTGCATGTTGCTGTTTTTTTTTGTTTTTTTTTTTACTGAATGACAAATTGCTGTAGGCAAAATAGTATTTTTTGGTCCCTCAAACGTATTTGCTTATGCAGGCCTGACTTTCATATAGAAATACACCATAAGACTTATATACAATAACCTACTGATATAAGCATGTATTGATTAGAAAAATACTGAAATTGCTAAAGTTATCCTTTAATAACTGTTCATAAGGCTCATAAGAAATCTGCACCTGCACAGGTTGAACAACGCGGTAAATGCTGCTCGAGAAATATCAGTTGCTGTCTTGGTAATGAAAATTATTCCTCGACCCACAGACAGAGCAGTATCTCTAAGTACGGGATAAAGAGCTCCAAGTTTTGTTCGAACCGCAGACAAAAGATCCTCCTGATCTGTGAGGATGCTCGCGGTCAGTATTTTCCTGGCTCTGCTCGTTTTCATTTCTCTCCCGACTTTCCATTCTCAGACAGGCCAAGGCAGTACTTCTGGGAAGCTCAGTTGTCTCCCAGGCATTTGTGTGGATCACAGCGGTGTCTTTGCTTTGTTCCCCTGAGTTTCACTGAGGCACTTCAAGCCTTCTGTATGATTCAGCGACCTCAGGTTTGCGAACCTGCTGGCTGTGGAGACTAACTGGATGATCTGGGCTCATCAAGTCCCAGACTTGCTCTGATGACTCGTTGAACATTTCTAGCAGGCCTAGAAATCACACCCCAAGCCTAAAAGTAGATTGGCATGTTTGCGAGTTCAGTAGAGATGACAGTAAATATTTAGTGCGAACCTTTGGCCGATTTTTACAAGATAGCGCAATAAAGCATAAAAGATACATTTTGGAAGTAATACTACAAAAGTATTGGCACCAAAATATACTTAGAGTTTGTAAAGTAAAAGTATTTATTATGCAGAATGTTTTTTGTAATCAGACATAATATTGGATGACAAGTTTTGAATCATTAATGTGTACATCACTGTCATTTTAAAGGCATGGTTTCAATCACTTATATATAGTGCTGGGCGGTTTAATTTTTAATTAACCTCCACACAGCAATATGTCAACATAAGTCATTTCAAACAGTACAGATACTCAAAGGAGCCTTTTCTAAAATACATTAAATAATTTAAAAATGACAATAACTTTTCACTGCCAAAGTACAAAAAGGTCATTTCAGCTGGATTTTAACCCAGTTTTTTTCCTTTAAGGAACCCAAGTGGAAATGAGTCACTGGTGGAAACAAGCAGGAAGACAGACAACCTGATCAAACCTGTCTGCCTATGTGAACAGTGATTTATGTCAAGCCCTACGTTCGCTGCAGTATATTCTGCTGAATCCTGACAGGAAGAGGAGGGAAGTCTCCTTACCAGAGGGATGGAGATGGAGCCGGCCACCACCCTGTAACCCATGGTAACGCCATCAGCTGCAGTGGGAGGGGCTACATGTCACACTGTGCCTGGATTGGCTGTAAACAGGTGTTCTGAGGTTCCATATAGGGAAGGTGGAGGCGGACCAGAGGAAGCATTGTTGAGGAAGGAACAGGGCTGGGCTGGAAGAGGGTGCCTTAGATCAGTTATTTTGTAGTCTGTGATAACTCATCATTCACACCCATAGCTTTTAGTGTCCATTAGAAACCTGTATAGTGCCGTATCATCCTGGGTCCCGTTTCATGAAATGTCCAGCATTTCAGTTCAGCATGTTAGCTGAACATGAACTGGAGTTTGGAGACTCAGAATTTTTAGATTGCCTCCTGTTTTTGACTGAATGTACTGGATTATGTGTCTTTGCTTTACAGATCAGCATCCATTTTGCACAATAATAACTAGAATCTTAATAGGCATGTTTAGCTAGAGCACTTTTTTATGGAAAATTGTCCCAGGTTGAAAGGATAGTTCAATATTTTCTTATTACTTTATCGATAAAGACTAGAAGCAATGAGAAACAAGTAGATGCTGTCATCTAACTCTTCAAAAGAAAAAGGTGAATTTCCCAGATGTTAAACTAGTGAAGGAGGTAAAGTGCACTTCTGCAAATTATGTTTAATACTTAGGTTAAACTACTCTATATCAATTAGGTTATTTTAAGTAATTCATAAGCTCATTATAGTAAGTAAGTGCAGTGATCAAAGAAATCCAGCCATCCATGAGGTAAACCCACTTTATCCTGGAGAGTCATGTTGGACTGGAGTATATCCCAGCTGCCACTGGGCAAGACAACCATGCAGGCTCACACCAACAGCCAATTTAGAATCACCAATTAGCGTAACTGGCTTTGAACTGTAGGGGGAGAAAACACACCAACTCCATACAGAAAGGCCATAGCTGACCAGTAGGTTCAAACTCAGAATTTTCTTGCTTTCTTGTGAGGAGACAGTGCTAACCACTATTCTAACCCTTGTCAAAAAAAAAGATGCAGATTATTAAGTACAAAATGTCTCCCTGAAATGTAGAGAACCTGAAGATTTTTTTTTGTATTAGGGTGACAACTGGCTGCTTTAGTTTACTACAGTAAACACAGCGTAAGAGGTATTCTGGGAACAATCACCGTTAATTCCACAATATATAAATTTTTACTTTTACTTTCCTCCTTGTTAGGAAAATAACACTGGCTTGCTCATAGGGGGTCGTCTGATTGTTGGGGTTTCCTGTCTTTTCTGTCTAATATTGTAGGGTCTTTACCCTAAAATATAAAGCGCCTTGAGGCGACTGTTGTTGTGATTTGGCGCTGTACAAATAAAATTGAATTGAATTGAATTGAATTGAATTTTAATATCAGGGGAAAGATTAATCTAGACATCTCTAATACCATAAATGTAACCTGTGACCTGGTTGTAAATAAGAGGCAAAAAAAAAGTGTATTAAAAATGTTTTAGATCTAAAGCTGTTACCTGGGATCTATTACATTTATGCTTTGTGATGGCTGTTGATATTCACTGCTGGTGCCCTGACTGCACTGAAACATTTTACAGACAAAGTAAAACACCTGATGGATTATCTTTTTAGAATCAAATTTAATGCACTATTTATTGTAAACTAGAAACTGTTATAATCTCAAAGTGTTGCGAGATCCTCTACATGAATGTGCCACTGCACCCAGAGGGAGTTTCTTCCTTCAGTGCTGGCTTTAACAGCAGGAAACCAAGTTTGTATTTACGACAATCAGCTTGATTTCCATGATTTGTTGGGCTATGTACTCTGACTGGTTTGGATAATATTGTTTTTGTAGTATCATGTAAACTATTGAGGAAAAGACTGCCGAAACCATTGCAGAACACCTGCCACTTGAGTGCAGAGCTTCCCCTCCAAAAATAGTCTCTTACTGTTGTCTTCTGTGGGAGAGCACAAGCTTTAAAGCTGGGTACACTTCAGGGGTCCTATAGGGCAGTTCAGATAGCTAAAATCAGACCTGTAGGTCTTCCTGCTTCTGGTTTGAGCAGCCAAAATATCCACGATACTGAGCCAAAGGCTTGGTGGATTAGGGTGCTTCAAAGAAAAACCTAACACCTTCTGATTGGTAGAACTTTAAGTGTGTTACAGCAGAGAAACTGAGGATACACATGTAAAAAAGGGACAACAACCCTTCCAAGAGCATTTTAAATGTATAACTTGCCAACATTTCAACTGAAATGTGGAGTTTTGACACTCCATTGTCTCTTAAAGGGCAACCTCAGCCACCTTTTTTTCTCTTCTCTGAGAAGCAGAGAAGCTGCTCTGAACATCTTCATACATCCAGCAAGGTAGAAAAAGTCCAGAGAAGCGTGATGCCCCAGGTCTTAGTTATGTGTGCCAACTCATCAGGAATGCACAGACTTCCTGTTGGTGTAGACTGGATTCAGAAATAATAGCTGTGGACTTTCATAGTAGCTGGGCATGGAAGCAAGTAGGAGGAAAATTAAACTCTAGCTAGAATTTATTCATTTATTCTTACAAATAATACAAGCATACAAGTTGAATACTGTGAGGAAAAGGTAATATGCACTCATGGCCAATTCATTAGGCATGCCCAACACTGGATCGGAGCCCCCTTTTGCTTTCAATCTGCCTTAAATCATACAGCTTCAACAAACCGCTAGAAACATTCCTCAGAGATTTTGGTCCATATTGACACGATAGCATCACACAGCTGACAAACCTGATGCTGCAGATTTGTCTGCTGCACATCCATGATGCAAATCTCCCGTTCCACCACATCCCAAAAGTGCTCTACTGGATTGAGATCTGGTGACCGTGGACCATTTGAACTCATGTGTAACATGATGCGTTATCCTGCTGGAAGCAGCCATCAGAAGATGGGTACATTGTGGTCATAAAGAGATGTACATGGTCAGCAACAATACTCAGGTAAGCTGTGGCATTTAAATGATGTTCAACTGGTACTAAGGGTGCCAAGGAAACGTATCCCACACCATTACACCACCAGTCTGAAACTTTGATACAAGGCAGGCATGCTTTCATGTTTATTAAATTCTGTCCCTACCATCTGAATGTCACAGCAGAAATCCAGACTCATCCAGCCAGGCAACATTTTTCCAATCTTCTATTGCCCAATTTTGAGCCCAAGCAAATTTTAGCCTCAGTGTCCTGTTCTTAGTTGACAGGAGTAACACCCACTGTGGTCTTCTGCTGCTTTAACCCATTTGCTTCAAGGTTGTACATGTTGTGCATTCAGAGATGCTCTTCTGCATACCTTGGCTGTAACAAGTGGTTATTTGGGTTATTGTTGCCTTCCCAGCCGCTTGAAGCACTGCAATAGCCCACTGTAACACTAACTGGCTAAGCTTGAAATTTGCAAAAATTATTTTGGACAAAAGATCAAAAGTTTATTTTAATTTCTGGACTTTAAGGCAAAAATGGTTAATTAAAAGAAAAAAAAAAAAGAAGCTGAAACTCAGTTGAAAATTACCTGAAACACCAATTTAGTTTTAAGAACTTGGAGATAAATAAGAGCCCCAATTTTCCTAAAATAAAATTTAAACTTAAGGTTTGTCAACTGTTAAGATTTAAAAAAAAACAAAAAAAAAAAACGACAACAGTCAACAAATAGCTTCATTCAGGTAATCTTTAATGACAAAATGTTCATTAACTTCTCCAATGTAGTGGGGGAAAAAAAAGAAATTAAAGCAAATATAGCATTACAATAAACACTTTCATACCATCAGTCTTTGAGCTCCTTCCATTTCTATTCACATTAGGCCCTGCCATCAACAATGGGGGTCTTTGTTTTCACACTTTAAATCATGATCCGGGTCCAACATGACTCCTGTGCTGTGCGTTCACAATCTTTGTCCAACACCAAGGGAG
>VUQI01018752.1:982-27537 GCA_015106735.1 Paratilapia polleni | reverse complement strand
AATTTGTCTTGGTGTCATGGTGCAAAACAGTGGTACAGAAGTGAAATATATGGAATTTACAATATATATATATATATATATAAATATAATATACACAATATATACTAACTGCCTACAGATATTAAGAAATTAAGACATATGTAAAGGTTATGGACAGGAAGGGGGAGAAGTGCAAAATGTAAGTAGAACATGATGTGCAAAGTGCTTGTACTGAATCCAGTGTGCAAAGTTATTATAGTCTGAGTAAGTATGTGTGTTATTGTAACACATTAATTGAGCAGTGAGCGGGGCGAGAGGGCAGTGTTGAGTAGTCCAACAGCCTGGGGAAAGAAACTGCTCTTGTGCCGTGAGGTACTGGTTCTGATGGACCGCGGCCTCCTGCCAGAGGGGAGCATCACAAATAGTCTATGTCCGGGATGGGAGGATTCAGCAGCAATCTTTCTTGCCCGTCTCAGTGTCCTGGAGGTCTACAGGTCTTGGAGAGAAGGCAGATTGCAGCCAATCACCTTCTCAGCAGAACAGATGACACGCTGCAGTCTGCCTTTGTCCTTGGCAGTGGCAGCAGTGTACCAGATGGTGATGGAGGAGGTGAGGATGGATTCAATGATGGAGGAGTAAAACTGCACCATCATTGACTTCGGCAGGTTGAATTTCTTCAGCTGCCGCAGGAAGTACATCCTCTGCTGTGCCTTCTTGTTGAGGGAGCTGATGTTTAGCGCCCAGAATCGGAGGCATCCACCTCCAAGAGAAACTGAAGCTGGTGATCGGGTTGGACGAGAACAGGGGCAGCGATGAGCCGTTCCTTGAGCTGAATGAAGGCTGACTCTGCTTCAGGGGACCAGACGAACGGTACTTTGGAGGAGGTCAATTGTGTGAGAGGAACTGCTACATGGCTGTCATCCTTGACAAATCGCCAGTACAAATTGGCAAAGCCTAAAAACCGTTGGAGCTGTTTCCTGGTGGTGCCTTAATTTTTTCCGGGTCAGTCTTCACCTGTCCACCCTCAAACACATATCCCAAAAAGGTAACAAAAGAAGCATGAAGCTCACACTTTTCAGCTTTGAGGTACAGGCGGTTCTCTAGGAGCCTCTGTAACACCTGACGGATGTGAACTCTGTGCTCCTCGGGATCTTTGGAGAAAATCTGAATGTCATCTAAATAGACAAATACAAACAGATTAAGATAGTCCCTGAGCACATCATTTACCAGAGCCTGAAACACAGCGGGAGTATTAGTGAGGCTGAAAGGCATGACTAGGTATTCAAAGTGTCCCAGTGGTGTGTTAAAGGCTGTCTTCCATTAGTCCCCCTCCCGGATACTGACTAGATGGTAGGCATTGTGGAGATCCAGCTTTGTGAAGATGGTAGCTCCTTGGAGGGGTTAGAATGCAGAGCTAATAAGGGGTAATGGATGTTTATTTTTAATGGTGATCTGATTCAGGGCCTGGTAATCGATACATGGCTTGAGTGACTTATTCTTCTTAGCAACGAAGAAAATTCCAGCCCCCACAGGAGAGGATGACGGCCTGATAATACCTGCTGCCAAAGACTCTCTGAGGTAGCTCTTCATGAACTTTCTCTCGGGCCAAGAGAGGTTATACGGGTGGCTGGTAGGCAAGGGAGCCCCGGGAAGGAGGTCTATGGCACAGTCATAAGGACTGTGAGGAGGGAGAGAGAGAGCCCTTTCTTTGCTGAAGACTTGCTCTAGATCATGATATTCTTTGGGAACCGAGGTGAGGTCTGGTGAGTCAGGAACTGAGTGACTGATGGCAATATTAGCTTGGGGCAAGGTTAAATGGGGACCAGGATCTTGAAGGGAGCCGCCCACCAGTATCCCTGTTTCTACTGGCGGGCGAGCCCTTTTAGCTGTATAGGGCAAGTTGCAATGAAATGCCACAGCCGTAGTACATACACACCCGGGCCTCGATTCGCCTCTGTCGCTCCTCCGGTGTTAGTTTAGCCCGAGCAATCTGCATTGGCTCAGTTGGTTCCTCACTAGGAGCCCGCGACGGCCTGGAACCGGAAGTGGAGGACCGAGGTGAAGAAGCTGCAGGGCCTACCCGAAGCAGCGGGGTGGTTGACTGATGGGATTTGTAGTTTCTCTCCCTTGATCTCTCCCTCAGATGGTTATCAATCCTTATGGCCAGTGATACGAGACCCTCGAATGAAGTCGGTTCATCTCTGGAGACTAGCTGATCTTTCATCTGTTCATTAAGCGAATGGAAAAACACACCCTGCAAGGCTTGAGACGGCCAGCCGCCAGTATACGGAACTCAATAACATATTCCGCCACACTCTTATTCCCCTGCCTAAGGCTCAATAATCTTTTTGCCGCAATCCCCTCCCTCAAAGGATGATCAAAAGTTCTACAAGGAAATCCTGGTATGGATAAGTCTCGATTGGGTTTGAGAGAAAAAATGGTCAATGCCCTGCCTCTTAACAACCCTACCAAATAGGACAACTTAGTAGCGTCATCAGGGAAAGACCGCGGGGAGCGGGAGATAGCCAGAAAGCACTGGAGCAAGAACCCACCACAACGCCCCAGTTCCCCCGTGAATGGTTCGGGAGAAGGGGAAATGGCGTCTCAGAACACCGCAACCGTGGGCTCCGGGGTTCCTGCTGCAACTTGAGATGACCCGACCACTCCTGAGTGCTCATGCTGGTCCTTAAAAGCAGATTGGTGATGAGGCTGAATGAGGTGCAGGTGGTCCTGGTGAGGCATGGACATCCGGGCTCCACCCAAAGGGTGGAGAATCTCTGCTTGGCTTTTCCAGGCCTCGGAGAGAGAGTTAGGAATTCCAGAGCAAACAGTACAGGGCTACGACAAACCAATCAGCGCCCTTGGGATATGTGTGCAAGCCTCAGTGACACAGTTATACCTTTGGATGTCTGTGATTTCAGTTTTGGGCCTCATCAGGGTGTAAATACAGATGACAAAAGAAAAAGAGAAAAATTATGAAATGGATCATGTAGGTAAATCATTGTTTTGGTTTTTTGTTTGTTTGTTTTTTGGTTTTATTTTTATGAAAACCCTTATGAGGACATGTACTGATGGAGCTCCATGAAGGTCTGTAGAGGTGGTGATTGCAGCACAGAGGAATCACTAGTGTGGGTCGCAGCTGAAAACAAGCCCAGCCAGCTGCAAGAAACCTGGCAGCTACAAAAACCAGCTGGCAACACAACAACTGCATCCAAACATACACAAGGAATTCCTAACAAAACAGCGTGTTGGGGGGGGGGTGGATCCTTTCTCTCAGTCTATTGTGTGGCTGTCATGTATTTACCCAACGTGCTGTAGGCTATGTGTCACTGCATGCTACAGTTGTGTGTGGACACTAAATGTGTGTGCTGCACCAAGAAAGACAAAGGGTGTAGGGGGGTGGGGGGACAAGGGGGTGAAGGAAAGGTCAGACAAGGAGGAATAAGTAGAAACTGTCTCCTTTTCTCTTTATCAGTCTCCAGGGAGATTTCAGCACTTCACTGTCTGATTTTCTCCCTGCTGTCATTCTGTCTCCGAGGCCATGTCCACACTAATGTGGATAAATTTAATTTTTTAATTTAATTTAACTTTTTGTCCCTGCATATTGGCCTTTCATCCACACTAATGGGAGCCCAAAATGATATTCAGAGTCCCATGTTGCAATGTGAAAAAGTACAATTGAGCTTTTCCTAAACTCTCATGTTTGGCCCACACCATTCATGTACATGGTGAGAAATCTCTGTGTAACAACAACAATACAATGCAGCAACATAAAAGTGTATTCAGAGTGAGCTCAAAGCAAATTTTAGGCACAACAATTGCAAAAGTTTTAAAGGAAAGACAGAATTAATCTCTACCTTGAAAATGGGGAAATCTTGAGGTAATCTAAAGGCCAAAAAACAAAGGTATCAATGCATATATTTGAGCACAAAGACTTAAAGTCAAATAGATACAAGTCCAAGAACTCAAACCAGCAAGTCTTTAGAGTTAAACTTTGTATATTTTTCTCTCTGCTTTCCATCAACATCATCTCAGAATTTGTGGTCTGAAGTACCTAAAGCAGCACCAGTGTATTGTAGAGATACAGAACAGGCTGATACCCTGTTTATTTCATGTTGGAGTTAATGTAACTATCAGTTTTGACTTTGAATACCATTCATGTAATATTCCAAGTCATAATTACATCTTGGAATCTCCAATAGATCTGACTCTTCATTAAATCAGAGAGAAGTGCAAAAAAGGCAAACAAAGCTGTCTCACAAGGGCCAGTGCTCACTAAAGGTTGTGTAATGGATAATTTGGTATAGCAATCATTCACAACATTAAAATCTCCCACCTAATGTTGTGTAGGTCCTCCTCATTCCACCAAAACATGTATGACCCATCAGGGCATGTTCATGGTGCCTGGAACCAGGATACTGGCTGCTTGGATGGGCTTCCATGGACCGAGCTTCAGCACAACACATAGATACTCAAAGGATTGGGATCTGGGGAGTTCTTTGCTCTGATCCCGAAGTCAGAAATTTTTGCAGTGTGGTCGGGTGTATTGTTCTGTTGGAGGAGACCACCATCATCAAGGATTGCCAAGCAGCACACTGCATTGTTAAAGATGATCAGTGTCATTCACTTCACCTGTTGTGGTTTTAATGTTTTGCCTGATCAGTGTACAAAAATCTCAAGCTTTCTTATGCCATGAAAGTTCACAAGAAGTGAACACAGAAAACCATCCAATCGCTGCCTTCCATCCTTCATGACGTAGATAAAATACAATTGCAACTATAATTGGAACATCTCTGTGCACAGCCACTCCTAATCAGCATCAGCAATATTTCTCCATACCGCGCACACATTCTGCACTTTTAGCTGGGCTGAGCCAAGCACCACATGAATACAGTGATACACACACACTACAAACCCCACTGAGATCACCCTGGACTTCAACACATGACAAAGCTAATTACAGGAGATTTGATTTGAAGCGGTGGAGCCACAGACTGAACAAACAAGCAGGTCTGCTCGACTCATATCTGCTGATAATACAGCGGGATACGCTGAGCTGCTCGTATTACCTCAGAAAGCACACACCCATGTTTGGACACATGTTCACACAGAAAGTGGTAGTTTCAAAAGGCTGAATATGAAACACATCTAAACATGGTGTATATGTGTGTATGTGTGTATGTATTTTTATATGTGGAATTAAACTGAATATATGCCAGTATTCCTATGAGTGTATGGTCACACATTCTGTATCTCAGTTTAAAATGCCACGGTCTGTCACTATATACAAGTTTAATATATTCAAGAGTCATTCCATATATTCAGTTATATTGAATAAATTACACTGTTTATTTTGGTCCGGATCGTGGACCCTTCCTCTACTAAGCCTCCTTCTCCAGCTCTTCTGGGGGGGGACACAAAGATGTTCTCAAGCTGACTAAGAAACGTAATCTCTCCAGCATGTCCTGGGTCTGACTCTGGGATCCTAGTCGGACACCCAAACCACCTTGGGCCTAAGTCACACAGCCCTAGAGACTGGTCAGTGACCCCTGGCAACTTCCAGCTGCTAAGGAAAGATGTGTATTCCCTGACCTGCTGGCGAGTGGTTGCTAGCTGTCGCTGGGTGAAATCGGTCATGAAGAGGGTACTGCACCAAAAACCTCCTTGTGATTGCTTTGGTTGCTATAGCAGGTTGCCGCAGTCACCCATAATTTGCTTGGAAGATGCTAACTAACCACCAAGCAGTAGTGGAACTTGAAAAAGTGTGATGCAAACCGGAAACAGAGAATATTTGCCTTCAAAGTAAAACCTGTGCCTTACCACTGAAGCCAACACATTTCAAAAGGCACAACTTTTGAAATGTGTCAACGGTCAGAGGAATATTCATTTTTCACTAATGACTGGTGGTTGCCAGGCGGCTTCCAACCAGTCTCTAGGCCTGTGTGACTGGGGCCTTAGCCCACGACTTTCAAAGTGAACAGGAATGGGCTCTAGTCTGAGCTAATCACCCTCAACATCACTAGGGTGAGTCCATATACCCTTTAGATGAATGTGAACCAAGCTCTCACTAGATATACAGGGCCTGAACAGCTTGTTACAATTAAAAGCTGCTGCATATATACCTGAATATCATTCAGTGCTTCTTGTTGGAAAATTTGATTTTAAATAGTACAAGGCAAAGGTAAGAAGATGCAGCTACCTGATCCAACCCCTGGTCTAAAACTGATTCATTTGCCATATAGTGCAGGAAATTTGGCTTTATGACTGTCGTCCCAGCACCATGTTACTGAGAAGGTGAATAACAGCAGATCATGTAGTGGGAATATGAGTCCAAACAAGAAGCTGATAAAAACTGTTTGCTGGAAAGGTTGGCTGTCCCCTTGGGTGTAACTTACATGCGCACACATGTCGCTTTTTCGACAGGTTTGTGAGAGAGATTTGTCAGTTTTGCTGGGTTCACACCTCCGATCAACGCAACAAATTTTTGTGATGAAAGTGACTCTGACTCCCGACACCCACCTCCTCCTTTTCCTCACTTCCTCCTGTTCTTCACTGCATCCCACACTTTATTCGTCTCTTTCCCTTTTCTTCTTCACCACCCTCTATTTTTTTTAACTCCTAACCTGCTGCTTTGGCTCCACTGTCTCTTTATCACTGCTTCTTTTTCAGTTCATCATTTTTTTGGCATCTTCCCTCTTCAACAAACTAGTCATCACCGCTTTCTTTCTTAACCTTCAGCTTCCTCCTCACGTCCTGATTTTCCTCACCTTGTCTTATTTTTTATCCTACTTTTATCACTCCTGGCTCCTCTTCTCTTCACTCTCCTAAGCCCCTTCCCCTCCCCGACCTAGTTGTTTCTTTCCTGTGCTCCCCTCCCTCTATTTTTTTTCAACCCCTTCTACTCCTCAGCAACTCACCTCTTCCCTCAACTCATATTTCTCATGTCCTCCATCTTCTCCTATTTTTTTAGCTCTGTGTTATATTTTCTCCTCACTTTCTTTGTTCCATCACCTCTACTTTCTCACTGTTGTCATCTATCTATTTTTTCCCCTCTGCCTCCATCGCCTGTTTTTCAGCCTCTACCCATCACTTCTTCCTCTTCTGTGTAAAAGTGCTTTCGGACCAGAGGAACCTTTTAATAGTTCTTACAACTTTTGGAGAAAGCCCACCCTTTTTTGGGTGTCTGCACAGCATAGGAGTTATCAAAGTTCTTAGAGCCCAGTTTTGGCGATCTTTTTTAGCTTCTACTTCATAGTAGGTAGTCTATTCTCCAGCACATGAGTACTTTATGTTAAGTGACTATCTCAACATGAAATAAAACTAACACTGGCTTATGTCAGGTGAAGAAAAAAATATGAACATTATAAATAAAGTAATACACTCACCGGCTACTTTGTTAGGTACACCTCGCTAGTACCAGGTTGGACCTCATTTTGCCTGCACAACTGCCTTAATTCATTCTGGCAAAGATTCAACAAGGTGCTGGAAACATTCCTCAGAGATTTTGGTCCATACTGACACAATAGCATCACACAGTTGCTGCAGATTTGTCGGCTGCACATCCATGATGCAAATCTTCCATTCCACCACATCCCAAAGGTGCTTTACTGGATTGAGATCTGGTGACTGTGGAGGCCATTTGAGTGCAGTGAACTCATTGTCATGTTCAAGGAACCAGTTTGAGATGATCTGAGCTTTGTGAGTATGTATATAAAGATGTTTTTAATAACATTTATCAATCGGCTATTTCACTGTATGTGTTATGCTGAATACAAAACGCAAGTGTAAAGTGTAAATATTCGTTTTAAACATTATATAACTATTACAGTTACTATAACCATAAGGAAGCCTGCATTTTAAACCTAACTAAGTGCAGTTCTAGCATTTGTTAAAAAAATTTGGGGATGACTTTTAATTGTATATAGACCTCTGCCTCTATAGACGGATATGCATTTGGAGGCCCAGTTCCCCCTGAGTAATATAGTGATCACACTGACGCACCACTACAATGAACAGCAACCAATGCAGCATCTACATATATATATTTATATTTAAACAACAGTTAGCTCCAAAAATGGAACAAAACACAACAGACACAACACACAGAGGAATTAACAGACAGAGAAATCCCAGTTTCAACAAACACAACCACAGGTTTTATCCCAACATATGGACTCATTCCTATCTGTTTCTTCTATCCTCTCCTCCTTTTTCTCCTTCATCCTTTTAATAACCCAATCCTTGAATTTTTTCTGCTCCCGCTTCTTATTCTTCCCTCCCCTCCCCTTTTCTTACCCGATTTACCACAAACTTCTTCATCCACCTCCTCAGCTTAATCTCCTTCTCATCACCTCCTCCACCCTATGTCCTTTCTTCATCCATAGTTCCCTTTTCCCTTATTGTTTTCTAAAATGCAAGGCTGAAACTCTCCTACAAGCTGCAGCTACATGAAGTTACATAATGCATGAACTGAGCTCCTCTTCCTCCTCCTCTTCCTCCTTCACACCTAATCAAACACAAAACGGAAACTGTCGAACAAGCAACATTGTTAGTTTTCAAAGTTGTACACTCGTTTGGTTACATATTACATGAAAGTGCCTCCTCCCAAAATGTTTGAATATGGAAACAACAGCTTTGTGTTGTCTTTGGAGTAATGAGCTCCCCGTGTGCCACCACCACATCTGGGCCATTAATAAAGAATGGGGGAGAAGGAGGAGGTTGGAAGAGGAAGGAGGGTGGAAAAATAGAGGACACATGAAACACAAAGCAACGGAGCCGACAGCGATGCCACGCTTTGAAGCATCTCCCACTGGGTGTGTGTATGAGTCTCCTGGTGTGTGTGTGTGTCGATAAGCTAAGGGAGAGCAAACACACACACACACACGTACACACACACACAAAAAAATGCAGAGTAAACAACAGTTTGTCACTGTCAGCTGCTAAATTCACAAAGGCAATGGGCTCCTTGCAAGTAAGAGTTCCCAAAAAAGATCACAAACACACACGCATATAAATGTCGCCATTTTGAAGGATTCTTGACTCATTTGAACTTTCTTTTTTCAACCTTTTCAAAGTAACACTTATTTTATTTTCAGAAAAGTGCTTGTTTGGCATCTTTTCCATGCAGCCAAAATGGTTTGTCCAAACAGTTGTTAATTCTTGTGCCAGATTGATCAATGACATGTCAGAATCAGCCAGTACTGGCCCAAGAGTTTCCAACTAGAGCTGACTTTAGCCCAAATCAGCTCAAGCTTGCATCTCCAAGGCCAATTTGGCAGTCATTTCACAGGCAAATCACAATATGTGTGCCAAGATTTGATCCTCCAGTGCATTTCCATGCTACACCCACAATGGACTCTGATCTGGCTTCTCCTTCAGACTTTCCTTGGGTCTTAGTTCTATTTGCTTGAGAATTTTTGACTGAAAAACAAGTACAACATTTCTCTTTACTCCTATTCCTTCGGCCTTTACAAAATGATGTAGTTTAGCCTCTCTTTCCTGGTTACAGTTCAGGTTTAAAATTGATTTAAGGTTTTACTTTTGGTGCATTTTGTGGTTTTGTTCAAAGTTATATTACTGACCTGCATTACAGACCTGAACAGGCAGGTCTGTAATACTGATTTAAGATTAGAGTGAACAGGCTTTCACAGTCAGGGTGCCTTAATTCTTCTGGTTGAAGAATATATTTTTAGAATGTTCTTGAATACGCCATCTCTTGTTGAGAAAGTCCACTTGAGTTTCCTTCTTAAAGGAATAATTGATCATACTTTAACTTGCCTGGCAACTGTGTTAAGTAGTGAACTTTAATCATGCTTTTTGCAGATAAGGAGTCTCTGCAGCACACAATATGGGCATTCCACAATTAAAGTTGGAATTTCACAGCTGTTAGACACGGTTGAATGGAGTCACTTATGTAGCCTCCAACCCAACCAGGTCAGCCAATACCCACTTTGACCAAGAGATGCCTATTACTATTCTATCAAGACCTCAGCTGTGGTTGAATATTCAAAAAAGCAGCATTTTTTTCTTAACATTTTTCCTTAAAAATTATGGAAAACATTCTGTTTGCAAGTAAAGGTATGAAGGGAAATTCAAGAGAATCTGAGTGCAGTTAAAATAAGCACCATAATTACACAATGCAGTGGTGGATGTTGTTGAAACTGGTCTGCCGTGGTGAAACTACAATGATCGGAAGACTATTAAAAGTGCATTCAAGATATTTAGCTCCATGCTTTCTTCCCATGTTATAACCCAGCCGGAGGGTGGGTGCAAAAGCCGGTGTACTCCTAGTGCTGGTCCCAACCCCGGATAAATGGGGAGGGTTGCATCAGGAAGGGCATCCGGCATAAAATCTTTGCCAAATCACAGATCATCAAGAATGAAATTTCCATACCGCATCAGTCAAGGCCAGGTTAACAACGACTGCCAAAGGTGCTGTTGACCAGCAGGGTGCTGGTGGAAACTATGGTACTGTTGGCCAAAGACAAAAGAAGAGGACAGGGGGGAAGGTGTGTTGGGAGGCAGCAAGAGAGAAGGAATATATTGGACAAAGGATGCTGAAGATGAAGCAGCCAGGAGGGAGGAAAAGAGGAAGACCACAGAGAAGATTCATGGATGCATTGAAGGTGGACATGCAGAGGGTCGGTGTGACAGAAGATGATGTTGGGGATAGGGTGAGATGGAAGCAGACGATCTGCTGTGCCGACTCCTAAAGGGAGCAGCTGAAAGAAGAGGAAGCTTTCTTCCCATGTTGTTTTATGTAGGCTGTATAAAAGTGAACTTTTTTTTTTTTTTTTTACCACAATAGCACTTGCTTTTAGTTGGAAAGACAAGACACCTGACAAATGAACAGTGACTTTAGTGGTTGGATCTATTTGTCATACCTACTTAATACAGCATGAAATCAAAGTCATTTTTAAAAATTATTTCTACAGTAGATCAACTGAAATAACTTATTTTTTTAATGAAGTATGTCCAACTCTTTGAGTATTTCCAAGCAGTGCACTGTTTCGATTGTGGATGTGGAAGAACTCAAGTTACACTGAAGCATCAGCACCAACTCACTTATCTTTGCAGAGCCTCACTTGTCCAGGTCTATGCTGTCAATATCCTCCAGCTCAACCTTTCAATGTGAGACAGCAGGTCTGTGTGTGTGTGTGTGTGTGTGTGTGTGTGTGTGTGTGTGTGTGTGTGTGTGTGTGTGTTTAGTAGTTAAACCATGAGGTCATCCCTGGCTGAAGCTGCTCTCTGGATTTCTTCAGTATAAACACCGAAGCTGCTGCTGGAGGACAACGGCAGCATTCACACCTAAACTCAAGTCGCTGCTTTATGTCAACCAACTCCATTATAGTTTTAAATCAGAGTTGTGTTTAAATTCTCCACCATGTGTTTGAAGCCAGTTTAACCCATGTGTTTTAACGGTTACCCGCAAACCTGTCAAGTTTATATAACTAAACAAGCAAGAATAGAATTGAGAGGCCGCAGTTTTTACTAATTAAGCAGATATAGTCATTTGTAACAATGTTGTAAAAAAAAAAGACTGGACATTTTATGGTTTTCTGTACATGTCAAAGCTGCATGCGAGTGCTCTTTCTGTCACCCCTCCCTCTCTGCAGCCTCCTCCTCGTTTCATCTTCTGCCAAGGCCGGGTACAACGCTGCTAATTTGAGCAGCATGCTAACGCAGAAACACACACACACACACACACACACACACACACACTCACACAGACACTTCATTTTCAGCACCACTTCACACACGAGGAGGTGAGGTCACTGTGTGTTTTTCTGGGTTTTTTTGTTTTGTTTTTTTGACAAAGTGGTTTTATACAAACAAGTGCAATCGGTCTGACAAAAAGACAAGAGAGTAAACACAAGGATTTTACTTTTTTTAAATTATTTTTTTAATTCCTTTTTGCAGGCTCTCAAATCAGTTTTCTATCCAGCTATCAGCTGATTTTGATTTTAAAGAAAATCAGCTTTTCCTTTGTATAATTTTTTTTATTTTTTATACTATTAATATACTATCTGTTCTCGCTGTTCCAAAATATAAGAACAACCTTAGTTTTCATGCTACTGGGAATTCTCATGATAAAGTCCTTTTTATTTGCCACTGTTTTTGTCTGTGTATATACTAATAAATAAATACTAATAATTTGTCATTCATGAGTGCACCTACTGTGTTTTAGTGAAATCACTTAAACTACTAATTCTAATGCTGTATTTAAATAAATACTACAGTATATTCTATATAACCCTAAAGTACAAAAGGTTTATTTATTCACTGCCCACAGTTCCAGTGAAGGAAAACCTTAAGGCTACAGGATACAGCTATATTTTAGACTACAATGCACAGTTCCAAGACTCTTTCCTGTTTCAACACGACAATATCCGCATGTACAAAGGCAGGGCTATAAAAAAAAAAAAAAAGGTTTCCTAGTTTGGTGCGGAAGAACTGACCTCCATCCTAAATCACCTCTAGAATTAGGTGGAACACCAAGTGTGAGCCAGGCCTTATCTCCTAACATCAGTGCTGGACGTCACTAATGTCTTTGAGGCAGAATGGGAGCAGAACCCTGCAAACAAAATGTGATGGGAAGTGGAAATCAAGAGAGTGGAGATCGTTACAATAGCACAGGGTAAGGTGTCGACATGCTTTTGACAGTTTAAAGGTCGCCCTTTTAAAAGAACCTTATCCTAAGAAAAAAATGTCTAATGGATCTGTGTTTTGTAAACCCAAACCTGTGTATGTAAAACCATAGAGCTGCCTTCACATGATACAGGAAACTGTTCACAGACAACACAGTAGTCCACTGGTAGGCAGCCTCTCTGTTGTGCCTGGGGCTGTCTGAAGGGGGCAGTATGGCTCACTAAAACACTTCCCTGTACCCCCCCTCCAACCACCACCACCACTACACCCCCCCATCCCTCCTCCACCCGCGGCCCACCGGGGACCGCCGGCTCTCCTACTGTGCCTTCTGCAAGACCTGGCTTAATTTAATTAACGCTGTCGACTTTAAACAAAACCACATCTGAGCCGAGGAGAGAGGGAGAGAGAGAGGGAGAGAGAGAGAGGGAGGAAGAAATGGCCAGAGATGGGAGCAGATCACCCCGGTCAGATCGCTGAAGAGGACTTAATCGTTTCAGGGTTTGAAAATATGTCCCCTACGAGGAGTTTGGTTTTTAAAAAATGAGCTGTAAAAATTGTTGACACCCCAGGACTTCTTCTTTAAAAGCCTAAAATCAAAGGAAGTTAAGGTCTGTTTTGAAAGGCTGGCGCTGGTAGGGAACTGAAGATGAGACTCTTCACACTCTGGATCCTTTAAATTAGAAATTAAAATGCTGAATGATGAGCTTCAGGTAAAAATGTGATTTTATGGCTGTTTGGCATTCTTAAAAGTCAAATCTGTAGCCTTGTTTTTTTGGAGTATACATACTCTGCTTTAACTGTCATTTAGAGTTGGTGACTAATGATTTACAGAAATGAAAAAAATATACTGAATTTAGAGAATGAGGTGAATACTGAAGTTTTGGGTGCTGCAAAATTTTAGCTCCACTGAAATTTATTAAAGGGTTAAAGGTAATTACATGTTAAACCTTTGCTAAAATAAATGAAAGTAATTATTGATACATTTTACTGTAAAGTGGGGAACTTCAAAGATTATATAACAATCATTAATTCTGAAGAATAAATGATAGTTAATGTATAAAATGCAGTACTTAAAGAAAAGGTGTCTTACACATTTGACTTTAAAATATTCAGACTTGGAGGACTTTTTGCTTTTCAGAAAAATATAATATATATTATTGGAACATGAATTAATTTTTTAATAATTTATTTTGACTTGAGCTTTGACTTGAAATTTGTTATTTTTATTGTCTCAATTTTAATGATAAAAATACACAATTCCAAAAGATTTCAGTTTGTCAAAATTAAAATTTTTAAAATAATATTCACATCTGAACCCTGAGTACAAGAAGTCATACTGGATGAATCTGAACAACATGGCTGCTCCCACAGTGGTGCTGTATGTGTGTGTGAGAGAGTAGATGTTTGTGTGTGTGTGTGTTATGATTTTCCCTCCAAAAAAGAAAAAGAAAAGCAACAAATGGACTAAATATGAAGATTCAACAAACACAGGCTACCACATACAATTTATTTCTATTCCCTTTAAAGGCTTCATCTTCATGGTTTCATTAGAGTCAATTTTGGGGATAATCTTTATCACTATGAGTGTGTTTTATTATTTATTCAGTCAACATTAGCAAAGCTCTGAGGACGAGCTGGAGACTTTATCAGCCTGAACGACAAATTAACTAAAACAATGATATCTAAAGAAAAAAAAAGAGAGAGCTGTTATACTCCTAACACCAAACAAAGAAAAACAACAGCGAGACGGCACTCTGCAACCTGCTAATGTTAGCAACTGATGCCTAATTTCCTTTTGATTACAAAGACGTCCCACGCTCTCCTCTCAAGTGACGTTTAATTGTTTCTCAAAGTAAATCATCAACTCAGCAAACAAAATTTGACAAACAGCAATAACAAACTTGTGGCGCAGGGAGACAAAAAGAAGAAGAAAAAAAAGAATTAATTAAAAGACAGAGACCCATCGCCCGCAGTGGATGTGAAACGATGAGTAAATGTTACTGGTTAAAATGAGATGAGAGAAAACGGACAAGACTTTTTGTCTTAAATGAAGTGCACTCACACACTAGAGACTACGGGAGGGCAGTAACACAACAACAGGAAAAACAAGTTGAAACATAATTCTTTTATTCAAATTAACCAATGTGTAGATTAAGCATGGAGTGACTGGAAGTTGCTTAAACATAGAGAAAATGTCACCATAAGATCCAATAAATGAATCAAAGAAAGACAAAAACCGGCTCGATGTAAAGAAGGCTGTCAAATGTCACTGATAACAAGCTGAAAGGTGCTAAACTTACACTCAGAATTAACAAATTGTTACAGAAAGCATGTTCTAGATTCTTTTGTAAGACATTTTAAATTAAAACATTGCACCACAAAACACCAAAAAGTTTAATTTCAGACTAAAAATTCACTGTCACTGCTTCTAAATTCATCAGAACAAGTGTGCAAAGGAGCAAACATGGAAGTGTTGTAAATCAAACAAAACAATCGATTCAGATACAAAAAAGAAATAATCAAAGTATGGCCTAGAAATTTGATGCTTCTGCCCCTAGTGGCCACAGATAGATTTCTGCAGCTTTAAAGCAGAGAGAGTAAGGTCATAAGGAAACTGTGTTCAACATAAAGCACTCTTCCCAAATATAACTCTCTGATTCTGACATCTTGCCACTCCATATGAACTTTTTTGTTTTCTCAAGAGTTATACAAACAGCTAAAAATCAAACCGAAATGACCCAAGTTAATTAAAGCAAGCTCGTGAGGTAAAGTTCACCTACGTTTTGTAGTAGTACCTATAGTTTACATGGACAAAAGATGAGAACCAAACACAATTCCTTGGTGCTTCAAACACTGTATGGACCACCAAGCACTGTATAAAACACAGTCTAGATGTTGGCTAAGAGCCTGCAAACTTCACCCCTCTTTTGTAAGCTTAGTTGTTTCTTGTTACCTGCCTAGAGAAATGTGTGTCTCAATTAAAGTGAGGACTTTGATAGGTGAGGACATTTTGTGTGGTTTTCACTTCTTCCAAGACCTGTTTGAGGGTTAATGCTCCAGTCTAGGGTTGAGGGTTAAAGCCACTATTTTAGTTTTGATTTTCTCAATTCAATGTTACTGTATGTACATTAAAATGATTATATATTGATGTACTCATTCCTCCTTTCTATACCTAAGTGATTCCTTAGTAGCAAGTCCTCATTTGGCACAAAAATTTGCATTACAATCAAAACTAATACAGTCCTTCAGCATTTAGAGAAATGAAGTAAGCATCTTTGTCTCAGTAAAGTCAGCTGTAGGTTTATTGTCTTTGTTTTCTCCCAGGAGTGCAACTTAGTTGCTCAGTAAGTAAACACAAATTTGGGATTTATTACCATAAGGGCTCTAACTTTGGAAGATATACATTTGTTTCCTGTAGTGAAGTCACAGCACAAGGGCATCTCTTCACGGCCAACACGGAACAGGGGGAATAATTAAAGCCTCCAACAACTCTCTCAATGTACATATATTATCCAATTTTGTGTTAAGATAGACATGAAAAAAAAGGCCCTATTCTTTTAAGGGACTATAGGGAATGAATCTGTCAGCATGAGTCGCGAGATGTTTGGATGGAGAAATGTCTGCACGCTGTTTACTCAAAGCCAGTTTGCTCACAAAGAGAACTTTTGTTTTTGGCCTTTCTGTGTCTCCATAGAATTACACACACATACACAGAAACACACCCTCTGTTTCTCTCTCTCTCACACACACACACGCTAACATTACAGGCATTCCTCTGTGAAGTCGTGTTTGTAGTCAGAGCAGGTGCAAGCTGGGCAAAGAGAGTGTGTGTGTGTGCATGTGTGTGCTATTTCATGTCTGTAGTCTTTGACATAGAGCATCATCATTTAGGCAAGCAGAAAACTGCACATTGTATATTATTGTTTATTCTTATTTATACATTTTTTTCCTTTCTTTTCAGCCCTCTCCTTTATAAAAAATAAAATAAAATCCATAAAATCCACAAGTTATTGTTTTTTCTATCACAAACCGATACAGCTCCACCACAGGCTGTAAGTCCTGCTGTGTTATTGTGGTTGTTCAGTATCTCTATAAATTTAATATATAATAATATAAAATATTACCAATAAACAATCTATGTAAAATCTAACTGCATTTATTGAAAGAAGACACACTTACATTAATAATAATGGGTTGTTGACCTTTGATCTTGCAAAACTTTGCACTAGAACATTATGTGTTTTATATATATATATATATATATATATATATATATATATATGCTAAATTTTAAAAAATTTAGTATATGTTCAAAACTTTACATGACACATTTTATATTTTAACCAGCAACATTTACTCAATCATATAATTTATAGTAAATAAACATATTCAGCACCATCAGTAATGTTTGTTAAATTATGAAATGAATTTTGGATCAATGCGTCTGGTATTAAGAATATTTTTATAATGATACAACAGTTCATATTTTAAGGCTTTTGGTGAAGGCAAAAATGTAAATCAGAAAGTAAAAAGGTTTTAACTGACAACCAACCACTAAACAAGCATAACATTTTCATACCTTACGCTGAATTACACGTCGGAAATATAGAATCACCTGTAGTGATTAATATAGGACACAATCAATGTTTTAGAAGAAAGAAATCCAGATTTTATCACTCAGTAAATCAACTTGTCCGTTAAAGTTTAATGTTCCTTTAAACAAACTGATTTTAACAAGTTTAACTAAACTTACACAAGAGCATCCTGCAGAACCAACACACACAGTTGCTGTAGATGACAGAAAAATGACCCAAATTATTTGAAAAGGAAAAAATAAAAACCAAGAACTCGAGCGACAAAAAAGAAGTCCTTATCAAATCATTTCAGAGTTCAGTTTACTGCATTAAAGAGACGACAACAAGCAGCTCTGCTGGCTGCTGGAGGCACGAATGAAAACACGCTTCAGCCTCCACGCCGTTGCTGTTGGCAGCAGTGTTGGAGGCCGGACCATTCGGAGGAAAAAAAAAAAAAAAAAAAATTAGAGGAGCAGGAAGAATTTCTGAACAGACACCCGAATCCTCAGCTCAAAAATTCAAATGGGAAAACTTGCAGGAAAATTCTTTGTAGGATTGATCCGAGGTTAAAAACAAGCAGCTGACAGGCTTTATAGGTTCAATCCCTACAGCAAGGCACCAACTATGAATTTCATATGGAATGTTTTGTAAGAAACAAGAGACTGTCTGTTAAGACAAAAGAAATCTGCATCCCCTGCTGGATTCATGCAAAAATAAATAAATTAATTAATTGGCTCAACATATACTGCATTATTTACTTAAGAAAAATTACAACTGCATGCAAACCAGCTGTTTATTCTGGTGGTTTAAGTCAAGTAGTATAGGGCATTACTATGTTATGGTGTACAGCAGATTACAGTTAGACCACTCAGGCATGCTCATGTGAATGACCCTACACATGTTTTAGGACAACTTTTATCTTATAAAAAGGTCCAAAGGGTTTAGGTATACTGAATATCAGTATGAACATAGATACAGAGACTAGAGGAGAGCAGCTACTTTGCAAGGATGCAATAACTATGGTAAAGTTTTATATATATTTTTGGGATTAATATAATAATATATTTGCTATAACAGAACAGTTAGCTGTTAGCTGCAGCTGAGACCCGTTTCTTTTAGCTTATACTTATTAACATTTTGATGAATGTGCACAATAAAAAGTCATGCAGTATTAGCCACTAGCCATTCCTCTTTGTTTGCACTCTAATGCTGTTTAGGCTACAATCACTGGATACACAAGACAACATAAAGATTAGATGATGTTGCCGTTTTCAGTTTCTGTTCTAGAACATTGTGTCTGCTTTCAGTGTGTGTTTTAGTTTTTTTCTCTCAGAAATATAAAGTTTAAATCTCTTTCTCCGTCACTAAAACGTCTAAAGTACGACTCGAACCCAAACAGAAGTGATTATGAAAATGAACACCTGTCAGCAATGCTTTTTCAGAATAAAAGCCAGAGCTTCAGACAAGGCCGAGTGCTGAAGCTGACTCATGGCACGACAGAACCTGTTCCGTGTGCTATTCAAAGACATCTAAAATAAAAACTGAACACATTTAAACCCTACAAAGCTCTCAGTTCACTTTCTGGTCTCCCGCACAGCCGATACTTGTGCCAAAAAGCCGGTGGAAAGTGCCTCGGAATTTATTTTCCAGCAAGGGAACTAACCTCTCCATTTCACAGGCACTAGGTCCTCTCCTTGTTCATTTTCTCTTGACGTGAACGGGAGGAAAAGGCAGGATTAGTCACATCACAGAGGTGGATACAGAGAGAGACACAGCAGAGAGAGGAGACAGCTCAGAGCACCACAGACATGAAAGCAAAGCAAGTGCCGAGAGATCCAAAACCCGGATCACCTGGCTATTGACACAAGACTTTTACAACTGCTCAACGTAGTCAGACACAGTTGTGATGGTTTTAAGTCAGAGGAAGGTTAGAGACTGAAAATTCTGTGCTAACAAGCCAATGAACCATCAGCTGCAAGCTAGCTAGCAACGGGAATTCACACATAGTGTTGTATTGTTAAATACAAGCTAAAACTTAGTTCATGATGCATTTAATTTTAAAAGATGGCTGAAAAGTCTTATTTAAATAAATGAAATATAGATGCTTGATGGTATCTTCTAATAAAGAGAACATACAACATGTCATAGAAAACTTATGTGACTTGGAAGTTGTGGGAAAAAAGATCCCAGCAAACCAGCTCTGTAATGTTGCATTTATGCTACTAAGTTACAACAGCAAATACACCTTGAGGGGAACATAATGTCACACATGTTGAGGTGAGGGCACAAATGATGGCTAAGTCAATTACGTATCGGATTCAGTTGTGAGGACTGATTGTGCAAAGCTGTTCTGTAGACAGCATTAGAGATGAACGTAGCTTCAAAATGAAGTCAATACCTTAAACCTGCATTCTTTTTAATGGCCAGCAGGGGGTGTCTGTGAGAAAATAGCACTTGGCTAGTCACTCGTAAACAGTTTTGTGACAACTTTAGGGGCTGAATTTCTCATTTAAAAGCATGCTATATACAACATGAAGCTCATTTTGTAAACTATGGTCTCCATTAGAGCCATAAATGAGGATAAACCAGGGTGTGATTTTTGGCTAATTTCAAACAATTCGTAACCAGGTGCGCTGTGCCTCGGTTTCAGTCAGATGCGCCCCACGCTAAAAAACGTAACATGATAACAGCAAAAGCCACTTAGTCTGAGACTTCACAGGACTTTACTACAAATAGGAGATGATTGATAGCTATGTCCATCTTTCATATACAGTCAGTTGGCATGGGTAGAAATTTTAATCTTTAATTTTTAGATCTAGTTGCCAGTTAAACAGGGTTGATAGTTTCAAATGATACTTCCGATCAGTGGTGTCACTCGTGTGATACCAAAGTAACATTTGGTAAATGTGTAGTTGAACTTAGTTTAAATGCCTGAGGTTTTATCCAGGATCTCAACAAATATCAATTTTTTTGTCCAGTACTTCGACCTTTTCATTGCAAATCTCACTGTGTATAAGGGCACAAGCTGCTGTCCATGTTTTGGTACAAGACGGTGCAAGAATTGGTGTTCCCGCAGAATTTTAGAGGTGATCCACAATCAGAAATTCCAGTCTTTACTTATCAGCCTTTTAGTGTGTTTTCTGGTGTGTTTGCACAGGCTACATATTCACTAAATGCTTTTATTTTAAAAATATATTTTAAAATGAAAACCTCCTGTCCAGAAAGAAAAGGCAATCACAGTGTTTTCAAATACTGCGCCAGCAGAATTTCCAAAAGTCTTTGCTTTACGGGTCCTAAAATGTCGTAGATTGGGTGACTGGCATAAACATAGTCAAATTTACAGGGATTTACAGGGATGTGCCGTCAGTCAGAAGATGTATGCTCACTCCTGACTGTCAGAGATTGAAAATCTGTCAAGTCTTGATGTGAGGTTTGTCCAATCCTTGTTTTGTCTAGTCTTGTGCTAAAGCTCGATTAAGATATGAAAGAAGATGATGATTGCTGCCAATGTTCTTCATTTCCTTTACCACAATATCTATAGCACTTGTTTAAGATTAGGAAGACACAGTGAGCATTCACTTCAAATCACCATCTTTCATCCAAGTGCAGGATTCAGTCCCCAACCTGTGTGTGCTATAACTATACAAATAAAAGCTTTTCACCAAACCTTCCAGGCAACTTTTCTAGAAGAAGA
Source organism: Paratilapia polleni (assembly GCA_015106735.1). Classification (NCBI taxonomy): domain Eukaryota; kingdom Metazoa; phylum Chordata; class Actinopteri; order Cichliformes; family Cichlidae; genus Paratilapia; species Paratilapia polleni. The sequence goes on along the minus strand of VUQI01018752.1, from coordinate 6,642 downwards.
AGATGAAGAAGCACTCAACAAGGTCAAAGTTGAAACAGATGGAGTGGCTTAAAGTTTTCACTGTTGCAGGGTTTGGTGTCTTTAGTTGATATGGAAGAACAATGGCTCCCACTATAACAATGTTTTACACCCTAAATATTACTGTGATATCAAGATGAAAAAAATATTTTCTCTTACTTAGTTGCAGAAATGCAAAAGTAGCAAAATATTACAAATGTTCACTAAATAAAAACTTTTGAGCTTCGGGATTTATCTTCATGGTCAATTCATATTCAGCAGTGGTGATTGTTGACCATCACATTTCATCCATCCACTTCACACACACACAAGACAATCAACGTTAACCCGTCAAACAGACTGCACACTTTTTCCTCCTTGCTTTTCCTTTTTACCCCTTCTTCCCTTTCCTTCCTCCCTCTCCCGGCTGGTGCAAGCTGATGTAGACACAGAGAGGTGGAGGAGAGAGGGCAGGAAGCGGGGACAAAGCGAGCCAAGGCCACAGAAAGGCGGACTCCCGCCGAGCCAAAGAGGCGGCTGACATGCCGTACATTCAGCCGTCGTTAACTGGCCATTAATGAGGTCGCCATTGAGAAAAAAAACTCTCCACATGTATAACACCTCATAGTAAGAGATAGAAATAAATCTAATGAGTGCTAGAGCTTTGATAGAGACATAAAATGTCAGTTTAAACCGCCAAATTTATAGAATAAAGAAAAAGAAATGTAGTTAGAGTTAAGACAGGAATGAAATGCATAACAGTGCAAAAAAGGCAAACAAAGGAAACACAAAGTCAAAAAGAACATATTCTTAAGGTGAGAAAGACTCCAGCAAATACAAATTGAAACAGCTGCTTCGTCTCCTGATTCAAACAATGTCCGTGCATCAGGCCTCAGAACAGCAGCTGGGGTCAATTCAGCTTTGGAGGAACCAAAAATCACTGAAAGCTGATCAGTTTTTTTTTTTTTTATTGGTTTGATCATATTTACCGTTGGATTTCTTCCAGTCTGTACATGCTTTAGAGAAATAACAATAGACTCTCAAACATCTAGGACAGTTCAACAGCTCAAACAATCGTATGAATCAAAAAACAGCAAATCCTTGAAAAATTTGTTGCGGTAAATTCCATCATCAGCGAACTGATTGCGGACGAATGTTCCTGCTTGTTCTTCCTCAAAGTAACTAATCAGTACTTTGGGGAAACCAGTGCAGTTTTTTACAGTTAAGTCTACAAGCTCATTAGTTATTGCCAAAATCTGCGTACAGCTTCTATTTCTAAATGTAGGAGAACAGAATCTTTGTTTCCTTTGTTGGATTATTTATTCTTAAATGAAATTCTTCTTCTTTTGATTACTAAAAAAAACCCCAAAAAAAACAAAAAACACAGGAATGCACGACACAAAGGCGACAGCTGTTTGTGTCCAGCTCGGCTCTGACAGCATCTTCATTTCCACAAACTCCCAAACCCAGCTGACGTGCTGGTTTTTCTTTTTCGCCAAGTTTTGAGTTTCTTTTAGGACTTCTGTCCTTTCAAACCTGCTGAAAAACTCCATCCAGCAGCCATTTGAATCGACTGGTGAGCGTTTCGGTCCAAAATGCTACTAACAGAGTCAATGACAAATTCAAGAATAAAAGGGGAACAAAGCAATTCCAAAAATAGTCTCCTTACATATGCTTTTATGTGTTTATATTCACGTTTCCTTTAAAAAAAAACAGTGTCTTTCAGGTGTCATTTTGTGTTTCTTTTAATGCTGTCAGTCTCCTAAAAAATTGCTATAAATGACTATTTGTATTGTTACAACAACCCCCCCCCCTCCAAAAAAAAACAGGGACAGACAACAAAAAACCCAGCAGCTGTTTGTATCCAGCTCGCCTCCAACGGCATCATCATCATCTACATATACACGGATTCACAAAGCCAGGCAACGCTTATTTTACCCTTTACTGACACAAAGCCACCTCGCTGATTACAAGGAATGTGAGCGGCCTCTTCGTCACACTCGAAGCAGAGATAACAGCTCAGAAATATTTAAAATAACACAAAAAAAGAGCATGTTATCACTTACTGAGGATGGCAAGCCAGGAGGGACCTTCCGCACTTTTTTTGTGTGAATGTCTGAAAGAGGAAAAAAACAATACATGAGGGTTTACCAAGCAAAGTGGGTTTTATTCATCTTTTAAAAGAAGCTTTTTTTCCGGTTTGTTTGAATTTAATCGATGAGCTGGAGAGGAACGAGCGAGGCCGATATATTTACAAAGGAAGCTTTCAATGCAAACAAGTACGACACAATAAGGTGCAGAAAATACAAAGACAGGAAACAAAAAGAGACAGGGTCAATTTTTTTCCCCTCTTTGGTTTTATGAAAACAGGGAGTACGGCTTTTGACATGTTTATATTATTTTTCAGGGTTTCTCTCAAGGGGAGCAAGGGAGCAGTCTATTAACTTGGAAGGTGAGACTTTGATGGAAAAATGAAAGTGCATCTTCTCTGGAAATTGGCCTGGAGTTTTGTGTGTGTGTGTGTGTTTGTGTCCTCTCAAGGCTAACGCTACCAAGGCTACACCGCGGCCACTATTGTCCTGTTTTTTAAAAGGTTTTCCAGCATTTTCTTTTCTTAAACACCTCTTTGAAAATGCACACACACACACACAAAAGACAGGACAGTCACATAACTGTCAGCCTTGTACGATGTTGCACAAAACACAAAGTGGCTGTGAGCTGGGATCAGTCCAGGTTAAAATGGCACACTCACGTCACCGCAAAGAGGTTCTGTTTGGAAACGTGAATGAAGGCAGACAATTATTGATATCCTGCTTTCTTTTTGCTGTTTTCAGTCTAATAACGAGTGTCTTGAGACTATATGTGTAATTAATCGCTTGAGGAAATTAAACTTTCAGGCCTCAGAACCTATTAAAGGGAACATTACAGTGGATTTTATTGTTAAGGTGATATATGTGTGGTTTTAAGACAAATTCTCATTATTGAGACGATTCCTATGTGAAAAAGATTTACAAATGGCTAAAAAGTCACATATATGGCCTCCAGTGTTTGACTAACACAGTGGAATTGCAGATCAGCGTCAGGTTATTGCCATCAGGAAGATGGCACTGAATAATAAAAGTTTAAAAACACTATATTTTGGACTTTTTTGTTATTGTGGGAGCTGTTGTTTATTAAGAGAGAAATAACCTCTAACAACAATCCATGAACACAATAGCACAATGACACCTTAGTCATACTGGGTTTGAATTCACTCATTTTTAGCCTCCTTGGACAGATGGTTATCCCAACACAATGTAGTGCGACCTAAGTCTAACATGACACCTAAAAGATGAGTCATTAAATTAGTGTAAAATTTTACCCAGCTGACTTTTGAACGCCACTGTAAAACTTCAAATAAAGAAATATTGGTGTTTGTATTCTTAGCAACAGAATCATGAATTAATCTCGTATATAAAATTAAAAATTGGTTTGTATTGTTCTACTCATTGGTCATCAATAAAACCAACAAAGGCTTCTGGTTTCTAATTGGCTGACAGGTGTCCACTGAAATTACACGAGAGCACACCTCAAATATAACTCAGCCACTTTCAAGCTGCAAGCAACCACAACAGAAGTAGTGATACTTCAGGTTCTATTAGCAGTTAACTGAGCGGTGACACTAGCTTACTGCAAATACACTTCGGGGTCCCACGTGGAGCCACTTTATGTGGCGACAGGGTTGATGGAGATTTATGAAATATCTTTAGAGAAATGTGTGTAGTTATCAGCTGCTAGTTTATTAGATCCACCTAGCTAAACCTAATACAGTCTATTATACAATCTATATGAGGATGAGTATCTTTTATAAAGTAAGAAATTATTGCAGGATTGTTGCATTGGATTGCACTAAAAAAATAGGTTATAGTTACCTAAAAAAATAGGCAACTGGGTCTTTATGTCATTAGTTGTAATATCTTCATTTACTGTAAGTTTAACATGTCTAATAATTTCCTTCTTCATGCTCTTAGAAAAAAACAAAACAAGAACTCTTTCTTTCATTGTTTCATGTTGTGATAGAGCTACTGTGATAATGTGAATGTCTATAGAAAATAGCGTATACTGTGTGTCTTTGTGTGTGGCTTCTCACCCATGGTGTCCATATGCAGCGTTCTCCTCCGTGGGTTGGAGCCGTAGTGCTGGTAGTACTGACCGGCCGGCTTAGTGGGCGATGCCGCGCCAGGACTCCCCAAACCCAACTCGCCACCCAGTATTGACTGGTCGAGAGACAGGAATACAGAGTGAGAGAGAGAGTTAATCAAACTCATGATCAAACAGAATCATGTGATCTTGTGGAGCCCTGAATAAAGACGAAAATGATGGTCATAAAGGCTATAATGCAGAGATAAATCCAGTCACAAATTTGAAAATTGATATCAAAAAAGGACCAAAAAAGTACCAGAGACAAGACATGGACACACCTATTCACAAATAAACTGATTTCATTTACCTTGATTTTTTTCTTAAGTTAATCAAACTGGAGTAAATAGTCGACCTATTGGGGATGATTTTTAGCTGCAAATTAATTACAAAAAAGTCAGCATTCCATGAACATCCTTTAAAGACGTCTGAAACAGTCAAAATATTGGAGATAATCAGAATAATGCCAATAAAGATTATTTCATAAGAAGGTGAAGTTCAGGATGTTTGAACTGTTCTAAACATCTCAACTTGAGTGTCTTGACAAAAATGCTGCAAATTATTGGAAATATTCAAAGCAGATTTGTAATTTGAAGCAAGCTGGAATGATCAAAATGTTAGGAATCAGCAGCAGTATTGGCCACTGAAATGTTGATATCACTCGAACTGGAGCACACCACAAAACAGTGAGGATTTAATTGTTATACTGGACATTTGTCACCAAAAGTTATTTGGTGTAAGGCAAATGTGACGGTATTGTAAAGGTATTGATATAGACGGTTCAGAGCAGGAATGTTGAAAACAGAGCAAAAAAACATCTGAATGTTAAGGATCTTTGGATTGCTGTCTGTAAATTGAATGATGCTGATCATCAATATGTTCAGCACAATGTAACTGAAATGTTTACTGAAGCTGAAATACTGTTTGTAAAAGTACCTTAAATATAGAATCAGAATATACTGGCCAGTTAAACTCTAGTTTATTTATTAAAATATCTACCTAAAACATATACAACTGTAACGTCAAAACGAGCAACCTTTGGCTCTGCAGATGTTAGCCACCGGGGAAATTATGAAACACAAAAGTTTCCGTGTCCCCTGTCTCAGGCTAGAAAACTCCCACAAAACTTGACAGTAATAACATCGTTCAATTCTCGACTGCAACTGAAGCGCTGCAATGCTGCATTCATTTCAATTGTAGTAGTCATGCCATCGTCAATTAAAAATGACACTGGGTCCCAGTGTAGGGACCTCACCTCAAGGATGGAAAGGATTAAAGACAATCATAATCTTGAAGACTGATATGTTGATAACAGCTGGAGTGTTGAAGAACATTGAAGATAATTTGGGATGCTGACTGTAGCTGAAATAAGAGAATAATGTTCTTTCCATGTGGAAGGTAAAGTAAATCCTGTTTTCTGACTTTATTTAATGCTATTTGTGTCAAAATGAAATGCAGAAGATATACATGAAATACTGCAATAT
>VUQI01018749.1:27229-38220 GCA_015106735.1 Paratilapia polleni | reverse complement strand
GCTATGATCTATAGCACTAACAAACAGACAGGTGGCAGAGCTGAAGGTGCTAATATTTTCATTGGGAGTGGCCAGAATGGACAGGATTAAAAAAAGAGTGTATCAGAGGGACAGTTCAGGTTGAGCAGTTTGGAGACAAAGTTAGAGAGGCAAGTCTGAGATGGTTTGGACATGTACAGAGGAGGGATAGTGGATATATTGGACAAAGGATGTTGAAGATGGAGCTGCCAGGCAGGCAGAAAAGAGGAAGACCACATAGAAGGTTCATAAATGTAGTGAAGGAGGACATGCAGAGGGTTGGTGTGACAGAAGAGAATGTTAGGGATAGGGTGAGGCAGATGATTAGCAGTGGCGACCCCTAAATGGAGCAGCAGAAAGAAGAAGACAGTTGGAGACTTATGCAGCTTCCTGAAATACAGATTGTTTCCCCTTACCTCTACAACAAAGGCAAACCTTTAAGGCCTCACTAGCCACATTCATTGGATAGGCTATATGTACTCCATGTTTAAATAAATTTGAATCTTCTGCAATGTTTCAAGGCTTAAAAGGAACTTACTAGTGTCAGACTGACTGTAAGAAGTGTGAAATAGCTCACAAACTGTGCCAAAAGTTATTCTTCAACTTTTTTCTTCTTTGATCCACCGTGCGTTGTCAATAATGCAGGGGAAATACAGTGAACAGTATACTTCACCTGGCACTGTTTTGACTGGACTCTTAGCTTTCATTACAGTGGTTTCAACCTGAATCCTATAAAACATTAGAAAGTCAACATTTTTGAATTTTGCTTTCAACAATAAATTTCCTGCTATGACCTGATCCAGGTGGCTTAGGCCTCTTGGGTGCGCGGGGGTGGGTCTCTGCCCTGTGCCGGGTGGTTCTCTGGTGCCTGGGGCCCTGTCTTCGGCTCACACTGGGGTGGCCTCTGGCGAAGTCGGCTGACCGTCGCCTCCGGTCTTCTGGGGCTCTTGCCCTTTGGCCATGGTGGCTCCGTCTGGGGCCTTGTTCTTCCTTCTGCTGGGGTGGGCACATGGTTGTCATTGGCACGTGTGGCCTCAGGTCTTCAGTACTCTTAGGGGGGCTGCGAACGGCCTGGGTCTCCTGGGCCTTTCTCCGTCTGCCTAAGGCTTCAGGGGGGTGTTGTTGAGGCTTCTCACCCTCATTATCAAGTATGTTTCTTGACAAGCACACACACATGCACATGCACACACACACACACACACACACACACACACACACACACACACAACATACAACATTGTATGTTTGTGTATCGTATGTTTTTTTTTCTCTTTCATTTACTGTTAGATTTTTGACTGTGTTTTGTTACAGATGCAGCAGTTGGTGACCTGTTGTGCTCATCTTCTTTTTTCTCTTTATTTCTCTCCCTTCTCCTTTCTTCTCCCCGCCTGTCAGCTCTGCCATTATTACAATGTGAATAATGAGAAGAAATCAAAACAAAACATTAAAATAAAAAGAATTTGACTAACAAGAGGAGCCTATAGAGAGTTTATAGAACTCCTCTTGGCAAAGTAAATGTGTTTGGCACAACAGAGCATTCAGTTCATGGTGCTGCTTGCTAAAGCTGCTAGACAGGACAGGTTTTAAAAAACAAAAACAACAACAACAAAAAAACTTCCATAACTAGCACATTGTTGCTGTACGTTCCGGGAAAAATAAGAGAGCAACAAACGAAAGTATTGATTTGGTTCATTTGTGATGACTATGAAACCTGAAATACCTGTCAGCCATGAAACAAAATGATAAGGCTAACAGGCCAAATGTTATATATCAGATTTAAATCTGTTTTATTCAGGAACAAAAAATTACTGTGGCCTGTAGAAATCACATAAACTAAAGTCATGCACCTATAGGGTTAACGTATACCTGACAGGTGACAGAGCAACTGCACAATAAAGAATGGTTACTTTTTTTTGTTTGTGTAAATGTTTGTTTGTCATATATAGCCTACATTTATACGATATGCTTGTTCGTGTTACTTTTATTTTCCAGTCTGTCACTGGCTTGGTCTACTTAGCATCTTACAAATGAAAAAAAATATTTTTTAAAGAAAGAAAAAAAAAATTTCTGATTGTGATGGCTGATATTCAACCTTTATATTTGAATGAATTTACTATTGTCTTTGATCATATGACTTTGGTTATATTTTGTTGTAAAAGCAAATTGTGTTCCCTTTCATATTCTTGATGTCTGCATGATGGGTGTTAGTTGTGAATGTATTTGCGTATGGCAACATGTAAAGATGAGGTGGTAACCGGTAGTCCAGGTTCCAGACTACAGATGGCTGGGTTCCATCTATGACAGCCAAATATATAATGAGCCAAAACAGCGTAGCCCTGATGAGGGGGGAAATTAATTTCTCTTCTCTCCCAAACTAGCCTTTGTGTCTAGCCTTTGCTTTTTCATTAATGGCTTGATGCCATTTTCCCTAAAATTGTTTTCTTACTTTTATGTATGGAGAGGTGATTTGTTCAGTTTTGTGGATTTAACAGGACATGTTTGTTTTGAATCTCTATTTTGGCCTCTGTCTCTCTTAAGTCAAATCTTAGTTCAGTCTATTTAAAAACATATAAAGACAGTTATCAGTATTTATCTGTGCTACGCATAGACAGTATAAAAGATAGACGTGGCTACCGTGATGTCACTCGCTGGTTTGTGAAGTCCCGTTTTGAAGCCTAGAGATGAGTGTTTCCACCATTGCCATCTTTGGTTGCAAAAAAAAAACAAATGTGAGGGAGGGGCAAGTCTGACTGTGAAACTGCACACTCATTGGCTAATGAGTGTGCAGTTTTAAGTTGTTAGTCAACGAGCGTGCGGTTTCATACCACAGATAATCTTCCATTTTGAAACATGATATAACCAAGATTTACAAAATAGACTTAATTTTTTATTCCATATGCCTATCCCAAAATGAATGAATGACTACATAAACTCAACAGATAAGTGTTTCGAGAGGTCAAGACAGAAAACCTTTTTCCCCATAGACTTCTATAGGACTGGAAGTCTGTTTGCAACCACAACTATCACCATCTGGTGGCCTTCAGATAGAAAGCAGGTTTTTAGGCACTTCTGCATTGGCTTAATTTTTCCAACCGGAAGCTACATCCCTGTTTTATACTGTCTATGGTGCTATGTGTCTGTTTGGGACCCAGAGAAAATGGGTCATTTTCATGTTGGGTCTCAACAACGAGAAGAGGCATAACAGTGTGGTTATGGTCTTTGAATTTTATGTGCAATATAACACATTACTATAGTCGCATTAAATCTATCAACAAAATAATTTTACGTGGACATATAAATTGCAAGTTGGTTTCCATAGTAACAGTGGACATCTAAGGGATGACTGACAAAGTGAAAGTTTTTAAAAGACATTTTTTGTTGAATGAAAGATATTTAACCAGGATTTAGTTTCTTAATTGTTCACAAATTATTGAGAACATCAGGCTATTATGAAGAATTCTTTCAGCATAAATTAATAATTAAATAAAAAACTTGTATGCCATACTTTCCTTGCTCATGGAAATGACCACAGTTCCACAGCAGCAAATTTTTGTGTTCACTTTTATTCAAATTTTATTAGAATGAACATTAAAAAATATATACATTTTATAATTTTTATTAATTTTTTATTTTTTTAATAAGAGTTACACAGTCTGCTGCGATTTACATTGTTTTTGCAATAACCCTACAAAGTTCTCAGGGTCAAAAGAATACACTAATATTTTAACAAGTTGCACCTCAAACAGATGCTTTTGGTAGCCATCAACAAACTTCTGGCATAATTCTTGCTGGATATTTAACCACTCTTCTTGGCGGAATTGGTAGACTTGGTTTAAATTGGTTGGTTTCCTGGCAGGGACCCAGGTTTTGAGCATAGTCCACAAATTTTCAATAGGATTGAGGTCGGAGGTGTAACTTGCTAAGGGACATTTAACCATATATTAGTGGGGGTGTATTTATATATTTGAGCTTATATGTAAAACTTTGACCCTGTGTGGATTAGAGAAAATCCAAAATAAATTCAAACTTGTGCACCCAATTCTTGTTTTTTTTAAAGTCATTAAAGATGTATGCTGTGCAATCAATCCACCCTGGAAAAAAAACAGTTTAAAGAAATCATTAAAAGCCCAAAATTACCATGATATTCATGCCCATGATGAGTGTATGTAAACACAACTGTATATATACACCAAGCACATATAAAGGTAATATTTTCTTGCTCAATTATATATTTAGAAGGTTGAGAGAATTCATACTATACTAATTCAAGATCTAACAAGCATACCTTATGAAAAGAGCTTAAGAAAATAACAATCATCCACTTTCTTTAGTATAGGTTTCATAGAAGTGACATGATAGGTCTACGAGGTTGTTCACAAAATATGTTGTATAATATCATAGCCAAGACTGTAATCCATATTTAGAATATTAGGTTTGATTTAAGAGGGAAATCCTCAAAATTGTTCATGCTTCGTTATTTCTCTGAACGAAAAAAAAAAAAAAAACCCTCTTCAAGGAGTGCACTGTTCTGTTAAAGCATGGACTACACTTGCTAAGGATGTAGTGTGAAATCTTTCAGAGGGAGCAAGGCTATTTTGTAAAGTGTCACAGACATTTGTAAGTCCCACCACATCCATTTCTGACACTAATCACCTGCACCCTGTCCACCTTTAGCATGTTATAGTTCACCCCCTAGTGAATTGTTCCATGGAGACTGGATTTAATATCCCTAATATGCAGTGACAGTAGCCAAACAGGAGAGGGTAGCATTCACTTGGTTATAAAGCTGCTTGGGCGTAACTCTGAAGCTTTCAACATGTAGCATTTCCAGTTTTCTTGAAGACATCCAGCTCATCAGATTGCAATTGCTGACATGTGCATAATGATTTGTAACAAATGTGCATTTTACCTGCAACAGTGCAGTGTAATGTTGTGAGGACATTAGTTCTCTATATTTAACACAAAATCTGTCTTAAAAATTGTTCAGATCTTTGGCAAAATCATTTTACTAAACTAATGTAACCAAGACATTTCTCTTCTAAGTGAATATTTATCAACCCCAATTTCTGACGGGCTCAGAGTGATTTCCAAAGTTTAAAAAGTTGATTACAAATTGAAATATGTCTTAATTTCTAAGCCTAAATGCAAGACTGAAAAGCAGCCATCCATGATGTCTTCACTACATATTATTGTAATGTTGTCAAACAAGATAATCTACTTGTGTTGCATATGCACTAAGTTTTACTGATGTGGAATTTTGAAGGCAAGACTTTAATGTCTTAAATAAATTAATGATTTAGTTTTCTCATTGAGTTTCTACACCTGGATTTGGGTCCTCTTCTGAATAACACTTGCCACATTCTTTATTATGAGACCCAAGTGAGATTATGTCTTATCAAAACTGTAAATTGTTAGAGAGTAAATAAAGAAGCAAGCAACATTTATTTAGTTATTTAGCTTTTCATACAGAAGAGTTGGAAAATGGTGTAGAAAAGCCAATACAAAATTGAAATTAAAAGTAATAGAAAATTAAGAGAAAGTGTGCTAAAATTAAAAAAAGGTTGTTTTTTTTAAAAAGGAAACGAAATCAAATACAAAATTAAAAGAAGGAATACAGAAAAAGAGCAATGCAAAAATGTTACATAAACAATAAAAATACCATAAATAAAACTACAGTTAAAAACAATACAAGGAAATGTAATGTAATGTAAGTAGCCTTGTTAACATGAGTCGGTAACTTTACCCATTTTAGTCACAGTAGTACTAGACAGCCTGGTCCCAGGACAGGGACCTCCAGGGTTAAGAGGGTTGAGATTTGATATAATATGGGTCAAGAGCCAAAGATGCAAGTATTTGATTGTAATGTAGTCAAAGCAACCTTTTAAACCAAATAGACTCATAGTACAAGTACAGTACATGGAAGTCCTGTCACACCAAGACTTGACTCTTTTCAACTACGATTTAATAGTTAATTTGGTTACAAAATGCATTTTAATTTACACCCAAACTTTAGGAGTATTGTTTTTCTTCAATGGACTTGCACATCCTCTATGTAGGGTTTAATTTTACATACACTTGTAGTTTACATTAGTAAGTACTTGTGTATATTTTACTATATGGTATTTATATCCACATTATCTGTGTTGATTCTTTCTACAACTGCATATTGTTAAGGAATATTTTAATATCTCTAATTTAACTGTTCAGTCATTTTGCTTTGAATCACTTTTTGAAACTTGTACTGCCAAGTAATGAGCATTTTTTTGATTTCACAAGACTAATTTTGATTTGAGGTAGGTTGTCTAACTTGCTTATGCTGCAGCTTTCAACCAGAACCACAGTAGCAAGAGCTTTCCATAATGTGATTTACTGTAAAGAGGATTCAAGGTGGAATGGAATGGAAAATAGGCAAATGCAATCATGTGATACAAAGCAATGGACCAAGGACCGTGAATTTAAGGTTGTTTTGTCAACTGCAGCTTCCAAGGTCAAAAAGTAAACTTTCAGCTTAGTTTTACAAACTGTTACCAGGTGTCCTTTCTGATTGCCTTATCATATTTGTTTTGTTGTTGTTCAAAACAATACTAACAGGTATGCCTTCAAACATATCTGAGGAGTCTGATGAAAACAAATTTACTAGACCACCACCCAATGTAAGGTTTATACAACAGCTGCCCTAAATTAACAGTACTGGTAATTACCAAAATCATTTTTTATGTTTCTGTAATGGTTAATCCACCAGCATGCACAAGTTCTTTAATCCAAATGATATTTGTAATGCTAAACTATAATTATTGTTGTTATCCATGAATTTTAGAATTTATTGTTTTACAAAAAAGCAGGGAAAAAATAGTAAAGTACATTATTATTTTTTGATTAAGATGCTGTTTTTGATAAATTACAGTTATTTACTTGCATTCCTGAACAGAAAAAATGAGTTTTAGTGGTTGAATGTTACGCTTGATTCATTTGTGACTTCTCAGAGAAGTCCAGCGTGCCGGCTCAAATTTGGGTATAAAAACGTGAATTCAGTTTGAAATTCCTCACTCCTGTTCAAAATGGTAAAACACTGAGAACTCACTGAAAAGGAAAGAGTCCACATTAAAGCGCTTGGTGATGCTGGATGGTCTTTCTTGTTTTTATGACAGGTGGTCTACTAAATTTGTTAAGCACTGTAACTGAATGTTACGATGCTCATTAGTAATGTGCCATTTGCATTATAATACAGCAATGCATGTGTGTGACGTGTGAAATGACTTGACAACCTTGAAATGAATTGTGTGTTTCAGGATCCTCATGAGATCTTATGTTGTATGTTTTTAGGATGCAGTACCTGTAGTTGTCAGTTATTTTGGAAACATTTGGACTCACCACTTAGAAATGGTTGGATGGCTAATGTTAGAGAAAGCACTTTACTTTTGCTGAAATCTTTTTTTCCACTTCACCTCTTGTCAGTGGGTGACATTGATATTTCAGTGGAAACGTCTCTCACAAGCAGTTTCTTTGTTAAACTATAACAACACCTACAGATGTCGAAGTCATGAGTGTCTCCCCTGTAGTGTTTACAGTCAACAGGATATTTCAGTGAATTTGAGCTTACTACGTGTGCATACAGCTTCTCCCATTTACGTATAGTGTATATTCTTTTTAAATCCCCAAAATAAACCAAAACCGAGCTACTGCCAGATAAAACCACGAGTCTCCTTTCAGTTTGGCTATTATGCATTTGCAGTTTTACGCTCTTTATGTGTTGTGGAACTTTAAAAGGAAACTACAGCTGAAAGCAGTTAATTCCTAAAACTGGATGAACTTATACACGTGCTGATCTAACCTAGATTTATGCTTTGTGGTTTCCAGTAAGAAAGTGTCCCCATACTCCTTCCTAAAACAAGTTCTGAGGACTTGTCTGAAATATTTTTACAATCAACACCTACCACTATGATGGTGTCAATTCCCAGCAGCACAGAAAACAAGGCCTCTCAGAATGGAATGTTGTCCTGCAAACATTTGTGGATACACCTCCTGGTATTCTGATAAGTATGCACTGACTTCCTCGTCTGCTCTGTATATGATCTAGACTCACCTGTAGGCTTGACTGTTGAAAAGAAGAGCTTAAGCAGAGACAAAGTGAGATTAGTGGGAGGTTTTTGACAAGAAGGTGTGACAAGACAAGAGAAGAGAAACTACCTGCAAACAAAAGGAGCTACCGGTCTCTTCGCCTTGGATCATGTCTTCATCAAAGCCAGAGGAGCAGCTAGCCTACGAGCTGAGCTGCCCCATCTGCCTTAATCTCTATTCTGATCCAGTGGCTCTCCCCTGTGGGCACAACTACTGTCTATCTTGTATCCGCAAGACTATTGACAGCACAGAGAAGAGCAGCAAAATACTGCCACGCTGCCCAGAGTGTCGCGAGGAGTATCCTGGCGCGGAAACCCTGCAGATAAATTTCAAACTTCGTAGCATCATTGAGAATTACAGAGCTACCGTGCCACTGCTGAACATGCAGGCTGAGACTGAGGATGAAAAACTGGAGGTTTTCTGCGATCAATGCATAGACGAACCGTCGCCGGCTGTGAAGACCTGCCTGAAGTGTGAGGTGTCTCTGTGCTCCAGGCACCTTCAGAAACACCACGAGAAGGAGCTGTTCAGGACACACACTGTGGTGGAGCCCACGAAGGAGATGGGAATGAAGGGCTGTGCCATCCACCAGCGTCCCCTTGAGTACTTTTGTTCCAACGACATGATGTCTCTGTGCACCACATGCGTCACAGAAGGCCATCACCAGAGCCACGATGTTCTCACCTTCAGTGTAGCTGAAGAGGAGATGAGACGAGCACTGGAGACCCGAAATAAGGTAGTTTTGATTGTGTCATTGAACTGAGTTTTAATTCCACAGCCAATTTACCTACGGTTATGTTGCAACACTAGTTTTTAGGGGATAAAACATTAATTTGGTATGAAGAAATGATAAAAAATAAATTGGGAACCTAGAGAGTCTGTGCACAGCTGGGTCAGCTGAATATGCAAAACTGTGAAATTAGTGCTCAGACAAAGTTTATGTCTTGACAATAGCTTTTTAAAGTGATAAATAAAAATGTATGTTATAAAAATACATGATTCCAATTGGGGAATTTATTGCTGAGAAATTTCAAACCTGTAAATCCTGTAATATAATTTTTGAGCAAGGATGAGAAGGCTCTGCTGTATGGCTGTGGGAAACAAACATGGAAACCTGACACACATGAAGTTTGAGTTAGTGACTGGCAGCTCTCTGACTCACTGCCATTGTTTTTGGGGAAGCGATGAATAACAGGAATGCAAAACAAAACTGTCTAATGGGAGTAGTATGATGTACTCTGGCAGAGTCTAAGGGAGTGCTCAGTGTCATGTTAATGATTAAAATACATAGATTAGAGCTGTGAAAAGTGCCAAGTCGTCACTTGTCAAATTTGACATTTTGGAACAGAAAGTGATCACACAGTGTTGTAAAATGATCATAATGCCTCGCTGTTATTCAATTACAGAACACCTTTATATTACTCCTGAATAGATTATATACTCTACTTGTTTTCCAAAAGTCATTTACAAGAAAAGGACATCCAGTTATTCCAGATTTGAAATCTTTTGTGTTTAACACAATAGAAAGAATTCCGTTGTGTGAAACACAAAAGATCTCACACATATTACGTGTGTGTTTGCAGGTCATTTCCAGCAGACTGCAGCTGACAGAGGGTCTCCTACAGAAGACAGCAGAGGATCAGGGAACCTCTGAAGCTATAGGAGACAAAATGGCCAGCAGGACTATCGCACTCATGGACAGTATGGGTGCGCTAGTGGACAGGTAACCTACTGCACACGTGCTGCTAGGAATGCTGCCTTCAAAAGTAGCATGTGGTGTAATTGAGCAAATGCAGTGACTAAAGATGCTTTTAAAGGCTTTGAAAACACATTTTCCCACTTACAGTCTGTCTTAATATATGCAATATCAGGCATGAAAGCACAACACTCCACCATATTTGGTCAATTCTCGTAAAATCATACCCACCCTATCCTGATAAAACACACCCAGGAACCTTTGACTTTAAAGTGCTTAATAAATATTTTAAGATTTTTTTTTTGTAACTTTAATTGGCTTATTTAGTCACAAATGCTTCTTGGGTTAGAGTTTTACAAAACATAGGATGAAAGTAAAGATAAAATTGGAATTTCATCATTTGCATTTGACTGGGACACTTTGTACTGTTATCTAGGGGTGAAGGATCCATACAGTAATATGTTTTGTCATGGTGTATGTAATTGGTATTTTTTTTTATATTTCAGTACTACAATTATCATGATGTAAAATAGATGTAACATTAAAGGAGCAATTTCTCAATTAAGAACAGAAATTGTCTGTTTTTCCCAAATGCTTTAAAAACCAGCCAATCCTCCTGCACAGTATGTTTTCAATCAGTAAGTTAACAAACTATATTGTTTTAAAAATGTGGGGGGAAAAAAACACTGTATATTTACAACGTGGTAGAACAGAGATTCTTCAGGAGATTTTACATGACAGGAGAATTTACAGTATGTGCTTCAGATTTTCAGTGACTCGAAGAGCAGGATTAGCCAGTGACTGATACAAGTAAAAATGCAGACCAAGGCTCAGCCCCCACAAAGATTTTACGTAATGAATCCAGTTTATCTGCATTTTAAGCCTACCAGATTTTGTTTTGAGGGAATTGTTCATGGCCATCTATAAAACGTTTATACTTTAGGTTTCTGAAGTGCTGATATCTTATTATTCATTATAGTAAAACATGCAACAAGGTATATCTCTGGAAGTGAGGCAATAAGACTAAAATCTAGAGCTAAGCCATAAAGTCAGTGAGGCTGTATGTAAACTTACACTGTAAAAAAACAAAACAAAACAAAACTGTGTAAAAAAAAAAAAAAAAAAAAAAAAAAAAGAAATTTTTATTTTATTTTTTTTT